>PVJH01028471.1:0-27312 GCA_004026705.1 Nesogale talazaci
GCTAAAATGCAGAAATGGATAGAATGGAGTCTCTGAATCTTCTCTAGCTTGAAGAAATATATCAAGAGATGTAAAAGGATAGTTCACTCTAAGGTAATGGATGTAACAAAATTAATAATTTTACTAGTACTACAGACAAGGTCATCTTTATTCATATTTTCATAATCCCACATTTATAAAATGTTTACCATCTCCTATAAGTCAGTCCCAATTGGTAGGAAAATAAGCATTTCACATAAAAGCATTTGGAAGCAACCGGTTTTTTGTTGCAGATCAGGTTTTTCTTTAACTTTTTAATGCAAAAACATCCCATTTGCAGGCACTGCAGAGGATAACCATAGATAATTTTACATTTTTATTTTCACATCTACATATTTCATTAAATTTGAGTTAAAGGACTGATATTCCATCTTTAAAATGAGACCTCTGGATATATCATTCATTGGCTACAGGCAATGCTACTTTGTATGACAAAACACTCCAAAGAACTGTCAGACTATTTAAAATATGATAGATGAATATCATGAGAATTAAAGGACATCATGATGGATTTGGCAGTAAACTGCTAAGCAAGAATCTATGATCTAAGTAAATGTGGACATGATGTGTTATTAGAATAACACTAGAATCGTGTGCATTTAAAAATATCATTAAATAATGCTAATTATACTCATTTAGCACCAAAGCATGATAGAACCTCTATTATATAAGCCAGAAGATTCACTCTGCAGTCGACATTATAATTTCCTGTGTTTCAGTGGCATCAATAATTGCAACAGAAAATAAGGGGAAATGTCTGTGTGGTTCATTTCTTAACAGAAGACATAGAGTCCTTGGAATTGAGATGCCACACTTGAGCACATTTAGTGTTCAGCAAATAAGTTCTGAATGTCACTGATCTTAGATCGTTTTTAAAAAGCTACTTCCACCTACTTTGAAAGATGTGTTATGCTGCATTTCATTACTTTTCTCCTTAGCTCGTTTTTCTTTTGTTTTAAAATAAGTGATGAGGCTTTCTGTGAAGATTAAGCACTAGCAGGCAGTAATGCAATGGCCCAAACATGGTTTTAATTGGAACCTCAAATCCTGTGGAAAAATAAGAAATTAAATCATTAATAAAATGCATTTCCCAAAAGACGCTATGTTGATATATGTTGTGTCCAGAGGTCTTCATTATTTTCCCCATAAGATTCCTATAGACTCTGATGTGAAATCTGAATTCCACTAGCCATGCCCCATTAAGATTATATAATGAAATTATAGTGCTTCCAAATTTCCAAATAACAAGGAATTAACAAAAAATCCATAGCAATTTTCCCTTGCAAAACCTTACCATTATTATGTCAACATTAATTTTCACGTTTCCTTACAGTGTTACAGTACACACCTTGCTTAATTTAATCGTAGAAGTATTACTGAAACATTTAATTATGACTTAAGAAAAACCAAAGCATTTTAAGCTGTCATATATCAGAAAGTCTAAAAAACAGTCAGTTCTCTGAAGAGTTGGAGAGAGCCTAACTGCAAATGGTTCTATTGAAGAAAGTCAAGACAATAATCATTTAAGGAGTGATAGTCAGTGGTGGTGTGGTTGCGTTGTGTGTTGGGCAGCAGTTTGAAATCACTGGCAGCTCCATGGGAGAAAAACTGAGTTTTCTATGCCCACAAACAGTTACAATCTTAGAAATCCACAGGACTTGCTATGAGTAAGCATTGATGTGATGCCAAGTAGTTTGGTGTTTTGGTTTAAGTTATAGCAGATATACGACTAAAGCATAATATTAGCACAAAAATACAGAAAAAAACACAAAAATACATGGAAGATGGTAGTTTTATGATTCAAGCTAAAATGTAACTTCATTATGGACTTGGTCAAATAACCATTATTAAACAACGCTGGGCCCTGTTTTGCTTCATTTATTGTCCATTGTCCCATAGTAGGTTCCTGTGAACAGCAACCCTCTGTACCCCAGAATGCTATGCAGTCCTTGACCATCTTCAAAGTTGCTGCTGTGATTTCATTGCTATAGTCACGGCATCTATTGGATGTTAATATATCTAATAGAAGGTCTCTATTTTTATTTTGCTAGTATGCTATCAAGAAGATGTCCTTTCCCAGGACTTCTTTTTTTATTGGCATCACTGCCCTCTGGTAGGAGTGGGAAGCCCAGCCTTGATGCTGCTGGATTTGAACTGCTAAGCCAGTCGGCTGCAGTCCCACACTCAACCACTACGCTACCGGGGCTCACCCCCCCCCCCAGGACTTTTAATAATGGAGGGGGAGAAACACTGGGGAGTCATATATCTAGAAAAGGTCTAATTTTTACAACTCATATGAGACAGTTGCGTAATTTTTTTGTGCATTGAGGGAAGGTGTGAAGTCTAGTTGGCAATTAGGACATACTCAATGAGGCCTCCCTGTGTGCTTGGCCTGCTCTTGAAGATTCTGGGAACTCCTGTTTTCCTTCCTGGAGGTGGGACTCACACTCTCTCTGCTACAAAGTTCCATTGATAAGCCACATGGAGCAGAAGGAGCCACATGGAGACCCACACCAACACTGAGATGCTTCCAGCATCACTGGATCCACAAGGCTTTCTACCCACTGGCCTATGGTTGTCCAGTATTTGACAACATTACATGTGTTGCATAAGTCTGAAGAGGTTTTTATAGACTGGAATCAGACACATGGGCTAATATCAGTCTAAATGACTTGATCAGGACTGGGCTGGGATGTTTTCATAATCTACAATTGCTTTTTGATATTGAGCTCTACCTTACATATAAAAATTATAGAGGGTGAAATTTGGTAATTCTATTTTCTAAGGAGAATCCAGGCTGTTCTTCTTTAACAATAAATTTGCTCATGTTTTCTAATAACTTGTCATATATACAGTATCTCACCAACATCATAGTTCCAATGCATCAATTATCTTCTAATCTTCCTTATTCACTGTCCATCTTCCCCATGTGTATTTACATTGCCATCTATTCTTTTAAAAATAAGATCCCTTCCTTGGGGCCTCTTTAAACTCTTATTTGTACATATGTTGCCATAATTGCTTTCTAAACATTGACTTTCTATTTGAGTTCTTGGGATCAACTCCTCTTTTTATTCTCCTTCCCCTCTCCAACCTTAGTGTTTGTCATCTAATGGCTTTCCTTGTGTGATAAGATTAAAGTATTTGAGCAAGGGAGTAATTTTGTAGAATTTTTCTTAGGAAGATTGATGTGGAAACATCCTGAATAAAGCATTGCCATATTGGACTAAAGTCTGAGGATGAGAACAATTGCGAAGTGATTTTGCAGTACATACGAATGCAGATATTAAAGTTCTCAATTGGGAAAGAGGCACTAAAAGGGGAGATAAAACAGATGTTTAAAATTCTTTCTTGACACTGGGGCTGGGAGGGGGAAAGGGTAAAAAAATGCTTTCTCTAGGTATAACGCAATTGATTACTTAATACCACTTAAACGCGGAGCTGGGGGAGATAGGAGGACCATTGGTCCCTGCCGGACATATGACAAGATTTCATATATGACTTCCATGTTATACCCATTATGATCTAAGTGGAATGAGGCTAGAGGTATTCAAAAGGTGTGTGTGTGTATATATATAATTTATATTCCATTTATACCCATCAAAATATATTCCATCATATTTTGGACTATAAGGAGCACCTGACCAGAAGAAACACCAACTTTTTAGAACAGAAAAAATATTCTGAACCACATTACTAATAGACGGAAATGTTCTGGGGTACTACACCTTTGGACCTGAAGACACAACCTCACCACCTCACTTTTTTGAGGGGGAAATGCTTCTTATGATCTGAAAGATTTGATACCTAGATGCATATATGAATTTCTATTTATAGTGTATATTATGAATGCTTATACATATTATTTCAAAAGTATAATAGAACTTTCAGCAAGATGGTGGCCTAGACAAATGCACTGAACATTCCCTGTACAGCAAAACATGTATGAAAAGAGATAAGAAGGAAACGCTTGATGTCCTAATTATCTGAGGAAAAGAAAGATTGCAGTGCCAAGCACTGACAGAGAAAATAAAGGACAGAACATACACATGCAAAGGTCAAGCAAGCCAGCGATTTTTCCACTGACAGGCTGTGAGCCAGAAAACTCTACCCATAGCAAAAGATAATCTCTGGAACCCAACAGTGAGAAAGATGGAATGTCTCCCCACCAATTCCATCACGAGAGACAGAGAAGGACATTGCATAATGATCAAAGGAATAAGTCAAAAAGATTTCACCATAGTGTATATTTTTGTACACAAAGAAAGACATTTGTATTGTTATTAACTTTTAAAAACATTGGTTCTCTTGTGAGAACCAATATTTTCATTAGCTCATATATTTGAAGTGTAAAAGAGAAAACAATACAATAGAAAACTTCAATGCACCAACTCTTGAGGAAGGCTAGACAATTAGAAAGAAACAACAACAACAAAAAACAGAATTAAAGACACAATTAATCATTGACATTTTAGACCAAATCAGATCATTCCAACCAACAAAAGAACTAATAATATTATATATTCTTTTCCTGCATGGACGGAGCATTTTCCAGTATAGCTAGGTGTTAGGTCACAGAAAAGCCTTAATAATTTTTAAAACATTGATTTATTGTCAGTCATCTTCTCTGGTTAAAGTGACGTAAATTTAGAAAGAAAGCTGGAGAAAAAATCAAACATATGGAAATTCAAACAATGCTCCTTGCAAACTAGTGGGCAATTGAATTAATCAGAGATGAAATTATTCCTTGAAACAACAGAGAATGAAAAATAACAAGCCCAAATCTTAGTAAACAGCAAAAGCAGTACTCACGGGGCAATTGATAGCAATAAAGGCATTAAAAAGGGAAAAAGCAAAAGAAGTTAAAATCTTTAATCCAATGCATTCAGCAATTAGAACAAGATCAACAAAATAAAACTTCAACCAAGGAAAAAAATTATAAAGTTTGGAATGAAATGAATGAATCATAAAACAGGAAAGCAATAGAAAGAATCACCAAGACAAAAGTCTTGTTCTTTGAAAAGTTAAACACTATTGTGAAACAACTGGTGGATGCAAACATCACAAATAAGAAGTTAAATGAGAGCCATCACAAGAAAACCAACTATTTTTTAAGTTAATAACAATGCTATGGGAGACTATATACCAAATTTAAACAGTTATTGCCTTCATCATTTAACAAACATCCTCCCTCTACCTAGGCCCTCATATCTCCCCTCCCTCCCCCTCCCCCTCTCCCATGAACATTTAAAATTTTACAAATTGTCATTATTTTGTCATATCATACACTGTGAGATATGTCCCTTCACCCACTTTCATGCTGCCCTTACCCCAGGGAGGAGGTTATGTGTAGGTCCCTGCAATTGGTTCCCCCTCTCCACACCACCTTCCCTCCACCCTCCAGTATCACCACTCTCACCACTAGTCCCGAAGGGATCATCTGTCCTGAATTCTCCATGTTTCTGGCTCCTATCTGTACCAATGTGCATCTCCTGGATTAGCCATATTTGTAAGGTAGAATTGGGAGCATGATAGTGAGGAGGGCATTTAAGAATTAGAAACAAAGTTGCATATTTCATTGTTGCTACACTGTACCCTTCTCATCTCCTCCCTGGACCTCTCTGTAAGGGGATTTCACTTCACCTATTGATGGGCTTTGTGTCCCCAATCTGTACTCCCCCACATTTATAATGGTGAAATTTTTAGTTTTTTGATACCTGATCCCTTCAATATTTTGTAGTCACGTAGGCTGGTGTCCTTCTTCCATGTGGGCTTTGTTGCTTTTGAGCTAGATAGATCTTTGTTTACTTTCAAGCCTTTAAAACCCCAGATGCTTTATCTTTTGATAGCTGGCACCAACTGTTTTCTTCATCACATTTGCTTGTGCACACATTTGTCATCAGTAATCATATCAGGAAAGTGGGCATACAATGTTATGGTGGGCATACAAGTTCTTTGAAGTCTGATAAATGATCCCTTTGAAACCTTGTGGTTATACATACTAGCTTTTTCTCCCAAGTGAGTTTTGTTGTTTCTGAACTAGATGATGTCTTGTTTACTTTCAAGTCTTAAGACCCGAGATGCTATACCTTTTGGTAGCTGGGCACCATCAGCTTTATTCGGCGCTTTTGCATATACACACATTTGTCTTCAGTCATCGTGTCAGGAAGGTGAGCATCATGAGTAATTTCCTTTTTGACAATGAATACAATGTCATTCTTCTAAATTTTTTCATTGCCATCATAGTGAATCATATAATTTCTCTTTAAATGAGGACTTATACCAATCCATTTCCAGTCACTAACATCTAGGATTTCAATCTGCGTGTGGACCATTTCCTTTGGGAAGGCTTCCAATTTTCTTAGATTCATATTCTATATATGCCAAGTTCTGATTATTAGTAGATTTTGATGCTGATTCTTCTCATTTTGAGTCATGCTCCATCAGTGGATAAGGGTCTAGAACACTTGAGTACCTCAGCTTTCATTTGAACGGAGTCATTATTGTTGACTGGACATGAGAGGCAGTTTTTCACAGTCATCTTATAAGTGTCTTCACACCTGAGCACCTCATATTCTGGCGCTTTCTTTGAAAATGGCATGCTTCTGTTCCTTATACCTTTGGTATAGGGCAATGTTTTAATGCTATCCAGATATTTTTCAGTAGCTAATTCCTCTGAAGTAGACAGCTGATTCCTTCAACATAGTCTGATCTTACTATGGAAGCTCTGCTGAAACTCGCTCACATTGGGTGACACTTCTGGCTTTTGAAATACCAGTTGCTTAGCTTCCAGAATCACAGCAACACACTAAACACCACAATAGGACAGGGTTACAGACAAGTGGTGGTCAAAGCTATTAGACAACCAAAAAGAAGTAAAAGACAACGGGATAGAGAGAGAAAAAGTGAAATATCTCAAACTGCAAAGATATTATTCTACATGTTGAAAATCCCAGACTTGACAATAAATGTGTTGGGGAAAAAATGAAAGATTTGGTAACGTAGCAGAGATGAAACTCAACATACAAAAATGTATTAGATTATTGTATATGGAAAAATGCTCTAAAAAAGAATTCCAGAAAATGATATTATTTACAATAGTCACCCAGAAGATGAAACATGTAGGATTAAACATAATCAGGAAAATTAAATACTTGTACAAAAAAACATTAAAAAAACCCCAACATCATTGTTTAAAAAAATGAAAAATAAATCCAAATAACACTATGAAAGAGAGGGGGAGGTGTTTCACAGGGTAATCAAAACACTACTAAATAAGAATTATAAAGTGAGAGGACACTCACTTCCTGGTCTCAAAACCTAGTACACAACCATGGTTATCCTGCTACTTCTTTTTTTTTCCTTCATAGTGTTGGGTTTTTTTTCCTTTCATAACTTTAAACAATGATGCTGGGGTCTGGATCAGCATTTCATTATCTTATGTAGGTCTCTTTAAGTATATTTTTAAGGTTTTGATAAATACATAGAATAGAGAGACAGAATAAAAATCCTAGAGATAAATCCATGCACCAACATAAAATTTATTTTTGCAAAACGGCTAGAATCTTAACTGATGGAAATATTGTTTCTACAACAAATGATGTTGGAACATTTGGGCTCCTTTGGCTGAAGAATTAACCAGTATAAACACATCATTCCATTTACAACAGCAAATCTAGATGTATTAAAGCCCTAAATGTAAAATCTAGAGCTAAAGAGATCATCAGTAAATACTAGGGACACACTTTTGGTCCCTAATATATGGCATCACTGAACTGTTAAGCAGAATGATATGCACACAAACACAGAAGAAGAAGGAATAGATGACAGGGACTTCACACAAATAATACACCTGTGTGCATCAGCAGATTTCACTAAAGAATAAAAAGAATGCCCACATACTGGGATGAATTTTTGAGGAGGAAGGTGTATCAGAAACCATATTACTCCCTAAAAATATTTGTTGCAATGATTTTCTTTTGTAACTTTCAAATCTTTGGTTAAGTTTATTCCTATCTATTTTATGATAAAAATGCTATTTATTTATTTATTTAATTTTACTATTGGAAACCGTTTTATTGGGAGTTAGCACAGATAAAATTTATAGAAGACTTAAATCTCTCAACAAGATTAATAGAAATAACTCAATTTAAAAATGGGCAGGGAACAAGAATAGTTCACTGAAGGAGATATGCACATGACCAGCAAACACACACACACTCACACACAAAAAAACCTTGTAATTGCTGGTCATCCAAGAGATGCAAATCACAAATGATGAAATACCACATCAGCACAACAATGAAAACAAAATTGAATTACAAGAAAAGCAAAACAATAGATGATGGACAGAGTGTGAAGCGATTAGAATCTTTAGACATTGTTGATGACATTTCAAAGCAGTTAAATCAAAAGTGGTAAGCTGCGTCCTCAAGAAATTGGAAGTTGAGATATCATATGACCCCTCAATCCCTCTATTCAGTATGGTGTTAGTCAATAGACTAGAGAGACAAATTCATAGACACTCATAAGTATATAAGAGGGAGGCTTATATGCAAGAGCAATTGGACATTGAGAAAATATCCTAGCTTTGACGGTTATGTGCTTATGTTAATTTCATGATTGAGATGTAGGGGTGAAGTCTAGCCTGTTAATCTGGAGGTAACCATTGAGTAGCCAATGAGGGCTCCGTGTCAGTATGGCTTTCTCCTGAGACTTCTAGGAAATCTCATAGTATTTCCCTCGTGGAGATGAGAAGCTATCTCCCCAGTTGTTGGGAGTTAGTCTCAGAGACAATCAATTATGGATAAGACAAGATGACAGCATCTGAGGAGCTGAAAGAGCTGGAGGAGAATCCACATGACCTTACCCTGATGGAACCAAACCTCTGAAGCTGGCAAAGCCATGTGGTGAGCCCTACCAGCACTGAGTTCCCTCTACCACCACTGGATGCTGTTGATGGACCCTGAGCCCTGGAAGCAAGGAGCCATGGGGCGACCCCTGCTGGTGCCGGGACCCTGCACACCTTGGCCTGTAACTTCGTGAGTCAGAAGGATGCCAGCCCGATAAACTGGTATTGGGCATATGGGCTAATATCGGACTTATGACACAGAACTGGACTGGGCTGCTAGCCCATATATCTTATATCAATCAATAAGTCCTCTTCAGACTCACAAGGCACATGAAATAACTCCCACAGGCCAGTGGGTGCAGAGTCTTGTGTATCCAGTGGTGGTAGAAGCATCTCAGTGCTGGCAGGGGTCTCCCCATGACTCCTCTAGTTTTCAGGGCTCAGGGTCTATCAGCATGTTGCCATGCATCTTGTCAGTAGTAACATCTCCAAGGGAATCCACCTTTTTTCTCATCAGTAGAGCATCTCTAAGGGACTGAGGAGTGAGTCTCTCACCTCCAAGGGGGAAATAGAGCCAGATTTTTCAGAATTCTCAGGAGAAAACCATGCCCACACAGATGTCTCATTTGCTATCTCCAGATTTAGAGGCTAGACTTCAATCCTATACTCTTAGTCCTCAAACTGACAGCAGATTAGGTGACTGTCACAAGTATATACCATTAAAAAAGGGGAACAAAGCACAAGCAGATATATGAATACCCTTGTTCATCGTCATATATAAGCAATATCAAGAATATGGAAGCAATCTAAATGTCTTTCTGTGGAAAAATGGATAAATAAACGTATTGCAAATACATTGTGGAATACTAAGCAGCATTAAAGAAGAATGATGGATCTGTGAAGTGTCATTTGATATGAATTGAATTAACATCCATAGATATGAATGGAATTAGAGGACATTATGCTGAGTGAACATTACTCGGTTGTAAAAATCTTTACTAATACCAGGGACTAATCAATGACAATATATTTTAATCATTCTATTGGGGGCTCTTACAGATCTTAGCACAATCCATCCATATAGCCACATTTGTACATTTGTTGTCATCATTTTCAAAACATTTTCTTTCTACTTGAGCCTTTGGCATCAGTTTCTCATTTTTCTCTCTATTCCCCACACTCCCTCCTTCTTGAACCCTTAATAATTTGTAATTTTTCAAGTTTAACACTGATAATGGCAATATTAACAGAAGGGATGGCCCAGTGAGATAAAACACAGTAACATAAATTAACAAAAAGTTCATTGAAGGGAACCAAAAGCAGATAAAACAAACACACAAGAAAACATAGATCCATGAATGGGTTTTGGTTAAGAGTAAATCCTAGCTCCAACTGAAGAACAATTAGTTCCTACATCATGATTCTGCTCTATTTTCACCAACAGGAAGGGAACCCAGACTTAGTTGACATCTTACTTAGAAGGCTGCTTGTTTGGAAGCAAGCTTTTAAGATCCCAGATGTTATCTTCTCTGACAATCTGGCTCCATTTCATGAAGTGGTTATGGGTTGGCCTGCTAACAACATATTCAGCAGTCTGAAGCCACCAGCCAATCAGTGGGAGAAAGGTGAAGATTTCTACTCTCCTAAAGAAGCCCAGACTCAGAAATCCAAAGGGACTTTTCTGCTCTGTCTTCAAAGGTCACTATGAGTCAGAATGACTCAATGACAGTGAGTTTGTTTTGCAACCTTTAGAATTGCTAGATGGGGCTGTGGCTAAGTGCTGAATTGGATATGCAAAGTTGGCAGTTCGTACCCACCCGTCAGTGAAGACCTACAAGCTTCTCTGCTGGCCAAAGGTGAGATTGTCTGTTAGAATAAAGATTTACAGTCTCTGAAATCCTTCTTTTATATGAGTCCCTAGAGCTATCAACTTCATGCCAGTAGAAAACTCTTAGTAATTTACTTTTAAGAATGTTAGGCATGTGAATGAGGTTGTAATACAGTGCCCTGATATGCAATTAATCTAATTTCCAGATACAATCACAATTCTTGAGAAATATACAAAATGATTAGAAAGAAGAATCAAGCATATACACACATGTTCTCCACAAAGTCCATTAATCTGAAACCTAGACAAGAGGCTCTTGAAAAGGACTGTGGCTTAAGATTCACATATTTTTTCTCTGGATCTTTGTATTTTCTGGTGCTATGTCCCATGACAGTCAATTGCCCTCTATAGATTTCAATATTCCAAAATATAAGAGAGAGATTTAGAGTAGATATTCTCTGAGACTGCTCCTAGGATGAATATTCTTACAGTTTCTAGTTGTGATTATATGTATACAAATTCTCAATTGCTGGGCTAGAGACACATTCCAAATTATAAAGTTTGATGTATGATTTGAGTTTTTCCAATTTTAAGCTGTATAACTAAAACCTTAGAGGAAAGAAATGACCTTTCTGAGACTGGTTTGATTAACCTATCAAAGTGAGGCTTAATTAACCTATCAAAGAAACTTGTCCATTACCTTAATTCTATATGAAGGCCAAAGGTACTAACTTGATTGCTTGTGGGAAACGGTTTTAGTTGGTTCAGTTTGCCTTGCAATAAAAAAAAAAATCATATGGCCACCTGCAAAACTGAGATGTTTAGTCAAATATCTTATATGCATTATATAAATGTCTTGGGGAAAGACAATCTTAATTCTTTAGAGTATTATACCACATTTCAAGGAGAAATCAAGGGAGAAATTAGAAAAAAGTTTAGAAGACTACATTTTTCCTCATTAGATGGGCTATGAAAGTATCCAAAATTCTGTAAATAATTTGTCCAACCAAGTTTGGGGTATATTCCAGTTTTATTTTTTCTTGGAAGAACAATTAAACTAATGAATCATTAACTTACAGATAAGTGGGCAGTAATTATAAATAACAGATCCCCTGGTGGAGCAAAATTAAGTACTAGGCTGCTAACAAAAAGGCCAATGGTTTAAATGCATTGGTCACACCGCAAGAGAAAAATAACTGGCAAACATTTATCCTAATGATTAAAGCCTAAAAACTCTGAAGGAACAGTTACCTCTATCCTATAGGTTTGCTGTGAGTCGCAATCTTCTTGATAGCACAGAACAGTGATAACACCCACCATTAACCAAACTCATTTATTTTAAGTTGAATCCAAGTTATGTAGACTTTCTGGGACAGAGCCGAACTGACCCATTGGTTTACAACATTGTCTATCTTTAGGGAAGCAGACAGCCACTTCTTTTTCTTACAGAGCCTACGGAGGATTTGAGCCGCTGAACTTACAACAATGATAAATAAGTTAGATAAATGATAAATGATAAATAAGTATAGATTCAGCACTTATGTTTTGGTCATTATTTTTAGAAGTTCAAATCCTTTCTTTTCATGGTGGTTTTATGTGGGGCCATTGAGGAAGTTCCAACTCTCTGAGACACCATCTACAACAGAATGAAACATTGCCATATTCTGGCATTTATGGTGAATGCACTGGTGCAGCCACGATGGCCATGCATTTCCTTGGGGTGTTTCTCAGTGTTGCTAACCCTGCACATGGCCAAATCCCATGTTGTCCCAGGGCTGCTATCGCACAGTCCCATGTGCCAAGTACTTGGTGCAATATCTCGCTGTCCTCCCATATGAAGAATATTATACCTGTCCATTTTACAAGATAAATGTGTTTGTTCTTCTGTCTCCTGTTGGTATTTGTTGCCAAGTCAGTTCAGACTCAGAGAAACCTATGAATAACTGAAGGAAACACTGCCTAGTCCTGTGGCTTCGTCATAATTCGTATTAGGTTTGACCCTATTGTTGCAGCCACTGTGCTCACCAATCTTCATGAGAGTCTTCCTATATTTTGATACTCTTCTACTTGTGAGATGAAATAGGATTGGTCATTGTGTCTTCCTGTAGTCCATGGAGTCTCATGCTACAGAACCAAGGCCAGAAGTTCAAGGTCAGAAGTTCAAAGCCATGGGCCACTTCTTGAGAGAAATAATGTGATTTTCTATTTCTGTAAAGAGTTGCAGTCTCTGAAACCCACAGAGACACTTCTACACTGCCCCCTATGTTGAATAACAGTCAGAATATGCTCACTGTTAGTAAGTTTGGAGTTCTGTGAAGAGCAACAGCAACGAATAATCTTAATAGGTATTCTCAAAATACACAGGGAAATCAGGCAGGTTAATTATAAAACTGCTTTTTAAGAAACTTAAAGGCTGCATATGTGAAAAAAGTGCCAGAAAGATTATGCCAAATATTTTTTTCACATTATGTTAACATATCAGATCATTCTTGGGAAATGGCAAGGGCTGTCTCAGATGAAAGATCTGTGGAGAAACAGCAGCTTCACATTTTTGTTTGCTGGTTTAGAAAAGTTCTTATGATTTTGTAACAATACTGTCCTCATTAAATTTTCAAATCACCTTATCATTCCTAAGTGCTTTATGGAGCATACCCTTTTAGGGACACGTGCACTTTGTGTTTCATCAAATTGAGTGCAATCCCCACAATACAAAGTCACTTACCCAACTCCTGCCCTGTGCTTCCAGCTTCCATTCTTCCTTTTCTAATTCTTCCTTTTCTAACCCTTCTCAATTGTGTCTTTGGGTCCATGCTACCCTTTAAATCACAAAAGTTTGATTACTCGAATGTGTTGGGGCATTATTAGTGTTATTGTTCCCCTATAGACTTGTTTATTGTTTGGATGTAATCTTAGGGTTGACACAGGCCTATAAGTGATAATTTTTGCCTTGTCCTTACATAGTTTTAGTACAATTAAAATATATTTTTGTAAGTACAGGGATGCTCATGTTCTTAATTATCACTCTATACTCTAATTATTTGGGCAGGATGAGACGAAGTTTATTGTTGGCATGAAAATTCAATGCCCATGTCAGTAAATTAAAAGTGCAAAAAATAGAATGTTTATGTATCTTTTTTAAAAAAGTGTTACTTTCATATGTATTGCATGTCAACAAATATATTAATTTAATCCATGATGATTCTCTATAGGTTTTCTGAGATTGTCAATCTTTCTGTAGAGGAATTAAATGTTGTCTTGAACTCACAGACACATCAGTGCTCATTAGATGAATCTGTTTCCAGAAATTAAGATTATGGACAACTTAATCTTTGTTGGGTCCAAAAGTCAGATTTGCTATGCAAATCAGTTTCATGTTAGAGTGGTTAAGGGTCATATCCACTCTGTGGAACAGGTATTCACCCATCCACCCCCCACACACTCCTTTGATGCCCAAGACATGCATACTGATGCCTATCACGTGGCAGGCCCTCTCCCCATCAGACCTTCTTCACCCCTGTAGAACTTGCTGAGGTGCTGGGGTGTTGGTGGTGACAGGTTTTACTCAAATACTACAGCTTTTGAGTATTGTCCTTGAAGTGGACCCTGCTAGTTCTACATTCATCCCAGCACCAAACATGTTCCTGCATCCCTCCTTTCTCTCTTAAACCCAATGACTCCCCAACAACTTCAGGTCGGGTCCTGGTCCAGCCCCTGCCTGTCTGTCATATATTGAGTACCCAACCCGCTAAAGCTGGACTGAGGCACGAGAATGAATTATAGAAAGCACTGACCACCATACAGATGCAACCCCCCTTGTGACCTAGTTCTTTGGATACTTATCCAATATATCATTTCAAATGGCCTATAGGAGGTACACTTGGCCTGACGTGGGATTCTTGTGAGGTCCAGGTCTTAGGAGTTACTTCCTGAGAGGTTTTTTCAAAAAATTGTAATTGTATAATTTGGAATAATTAGTCTATAAATGAGAAGTAAGTGCATTTCCTTTCAAATTGTGATAATTAGGCTTTTTAAACAAACCAATTTGACTTAAATTTGAATTAGTCAACATGTTCATATTGACCATCACAAAATTGGGTCATTCCTTATTATAATTTTTTTCTTTTTTATTGAGCTATATTTGCATTCATTTAACTTTATAGTTTCAATTTTGACCAACAACATTATTGAGAGTTTCAGTAATAAATGGGAGAATGCATTTTTTACAAATAAATGAAAACTCCTCCTGTTATTCGGATGTCAGAATTACTATTTATCATAATGGTTTAAGCATATTAAACACTCAGCTACTAACTGAAAGTCTTGTGATTTTAACTTACCCTTTGGCTCTGCTGGGGAAAGTTTGGCAATCTGCTTCTCTAGAAATTACAGCCTAGAAAATCCAATGGGACAGATCTACTCTGTCACATATGGTTACCATGCATATGAATCAACTTGATGAAACTCAACAACAACTCTCCACAGGAAAATTGTTAATTGTGCCTTCCAGAGTCCTAGAAAGATCTTATGAAGGGTAATTTCAGAGAAACAGGGAAACGAATATATATATATATATATATATATATGTTTCAAATAGTGATGGTATATTCCACAAACTTTTCTTGAATGAATGAATGATTGAAATAAAATAATTGTGATATAAGTGAATATGATAAAACAATGCAAAAATATGCAGATATATTACTACAGAAGGTCAGAAGGTTATTTCAGCTGTTTGAGAAAGAAGCTCAGGGATTAAATTGAGATTAATGATAAAATTTTTCCCAGGTGTTACCTACAGACATGTAGAGAATTGGAGCAAAGGAGTGATTTAGTTTCAAGATTTGTCACTTAGGAAGCTATGTGGTCTCAGGCACTAACTTTGGCAAGCTCCTAAATGTCTCCAAATTGATTTTCTTGCTTGTGAAATTAGAATAATATTATTGTCTACTACATTGGGATTTAAAAATAATTAAATGAAATAATGCAATTTAAGGCATGTAGCAGAATTTTGACATATGCATGTTAATATGATAATATCATATACATGATAATTTGTAGTTGTTGCACTTGTTGCTGTCATTATTTTTGGTGATGTTGCCAAGCCCTGGAAAATCCCCTGATATGTGTACACAGTCTTAAGACTGAGGAAAGGAAATGAAGACTATTCTTTAGAATAAGGAGTATTAACGAAATTTCAGCCAGCTGATTCTGAAGGAAGTAACCCAAGAAAATATAGATTTTTTTATTAAACAGATGTCATAAAATACTAAAATAATACTTGTGCATTCATCATAAATAAAATGGCAAATTTTTAGGTGAACGTGAGGGAAAATACTTTTTTTCTCAAATTAAGTTTCCAGGGTTTTAAAAATTCCAGATAAAAACCATGAAAATAAAGGAAAGAAACAATTAATAAAACGTGTTGGTTGATAGAGGAAACTAAAACCTTAAAAGTATATTCAAACCTTGTCCCTAATTCATTGGCAGATTTTATTACTACTCTGTAGATAAAAACAAAACTTTTAAGGGAGGAATTAAACTTGGGGATGAAAAAATAATGCATGAGAACTTTCCAGGAGAGAGGAACGTGAGACTGAAGTTTTAGAAGGCAATGTGTAAAGACATACATATGAGAGGGATTTGCATATGTATGAAAACTGAAACATCCACATATTGCATCCATTTGAAGAAAAGCGTAGGGCTGTATAGCATGTGATCTGTCATGGAGGACCTGCAAAATGGAAAATAGATTGTCATCTTCCATTTGAAGGGGAGTCGAAAGAGGTATGCTCTACATTTCCTGCACTATTTCACGTTGAGGTATTATGATTTTTAGATAAAATTTGATGATGCAACTCTGTAATGCTCATAATCATGGGAAAATAATAAATGGTAGGAAATGAAACGTACATGAAATATATGGTCACTGGAATGGGAGAGAACCAGAATAATTAATGTTTTATGAAGTTTAGAGTGATAAAGATGTGGTCAGTTGCAAACACATTAAAAATGTCTTTTGTGATCTTCTAGAAAATATATTCAGAAAAGTTTTCATGGATACAAGAAACATTGTAAGCAATTAAGAAATGATAATACAGTGTAAAGAATGTACATTGTTTTGTGTTCAAGATGGTGTAGTAGTTGCATAAATGATAATGCTGTGAAAGTAGTCTACTTTTTTTAAGATGGTATTGTAGTTATATAATCTGGTGTCAATTTCGGACTTGATAGGTCTAAGAGGGAAAAGGTGGAGTATGGTCTGTCAATCAGATCATAGCCATTGAAGCGTGGGTGTGGGCATGGCTTTCTCCTGAGAATTCTGGGAAATCTGTTTTTTCCTCCTAGGAGACAGGATAACTTTGCCCTCTCTGCTCATTTCCTGCAAGACAGAGAAGCCACATGGGTCCATCCTGATGCAGACCTAAGAACTGGAGAAGCCATCTGGAGACCCAGCGCTGAGATGCTTCTGCCATCACTGATTTTGCACCCACTGACCTGTTTTCTTCCTGCATTCAGTTATTGCATGTGTTTAGTGAGTCTGAGAAAATTTCATAGATTGTTAATGGACACATGGGTTAATATAGGACTTTTGGAGTTGATCAGGACTGGGTTGGAATGTTGTTGTTTTTTAACATTCAACAGTTCTTGTATATAAGCCTCTTTCTTATATGCATATGCATGTCTAGGTATTTCTTTCTCTAGTCTACCCAGACTAGCACAGATGGCTTCTATCAGTATCACTGAATGAAATTTGGCTTTTAATCATCCCACCTCAGTCTTAGGCTTTGTTCTCTTACAGTCACCCCACCACTGGAAAACTTGCTGTTGTTCACACTTCCCACCCTAATTTCATCTCCCTTCATAGTACAGGATACCTCCATAGCTGGCCCAATCATTCCAGCGAAAGCTATGACCACCACATTGATTCAGGCTCACAATAACCGTATGTAGAATTTCCTCAACTGCTTGAGAGGATACCACAAAACCCTGATTTTTTTTCCAAAACTATGTATTATTTTTTTAAAAAAACTTATCTTTTTATAAAAGAAACCTGAAAAGTCATCTCCATCACACAAATACATTTGTCAGATCAGACATTCCATTCTTGGAAACATTTTTCAAACGCAGCTGCTTGGATGGTGAACAGCACCGTCCTCATTTTTTCATCGCCTCCTCTAAGTTGTCAAATCGCTGTTCTTCCATGTCCCTCTGCATTCACGAAATCAAAAGGTAGTCGCAATGAGTGAGGCAAGGTGTGTGGGGCAAGAGGGACATGCTTCTTTCCCCTCAACACCGGCACACTGAGATGGCTTCTTGAGCAGATGCATTGTTGTGATGGCAAAACCAATCTCTAACCTGCCAAAAATCAGGCCTTCTTTGTCATTCACTATTAAGCGATATTTTCAGAATCTCTAAATAGAAAGCTTGATTAACAGTCTGACCTGGTGGAATGAACTCCAAATGCACTATGAGTTGACATTTTTGTCCATTCGAGAAGTTATTGAACATCCAGAATGAGGTCTGTCATCTACCTACATTTCACCTTTTTATTTAAAAAAATGAGAACACCACTATATGCTTGAGTTTTTCCCATATTGTTACCCTTGTAAGCCGCAGTCAGTATCACAACATTTTCTGTGTCATTTTTCCTAAGCAGGAAACTAAACTTGACAGTTGCACACTGTTTTTTTTTAATTGGTGGTCACAAAAATAATGAGGCTCAAGAGAAATTGTTTTTACAAAAACAAAAATATCATGATTCCCAGAGAGAACTTTGACAGTGGACCCCAATGTGTACACTATCTCAGACAAAGTGCTTTACTGCTCACCTAGTGAGGACAAAATGTGTACCAAGGAAAATTCACTCAGCCCAGTGCAATTCTGTTGCTTTTTAATTTTTTTTTATGGGAGATACCCCCTTGTAAGCCTTTATAGGAGCAGACAGTCTGATCTTTCTCCCTTGGAGCGTCTGCTGGGTTTGAAATGCTGGCCTTGCATGTAGCATCCAAGGGCCTAACACCCACCCCCATTCGGATTTCCTATATTGCGCCATGAATGGAGGGATAAAATCTATTCAGTCATCAAACTGATTCTGACGCATTACTCCCCTATATAGGGTTTCCAAGACTAAGCATTCAGGAGCAGACATTGTCAACTGAGTAAAACAGTGCTGTGAATGTGTGCTGTTCTCAAATGTGTTCATCAATGCATCAATGTTCATCCATGAAGTGATTTTTTTGATAATTCTGGATTTGATCTTGTCAACATATCTATCAGTGATTTGTATGAGACAACAGAATCCAAGTTGTCGTATGTGCAGGTAGTGCAAATCGGGAGCGGGACCTAGATGTTAGATGATCATTTCAAGATGCACATAGTTTCCAATTACTCCTGAGTAGCCCATGAATATTTTCATATAAGTGCAAGGTCCAAAATGATGAACTAAAAGTTAATGACAAAAATCACCACAAAAGGAAATGTCACAAGAGACACATGAAACACATATAGTCAGATGTTTCAAAGAGTAACAGCATGCTTTTTGAATGGGAGCTTCCTGACTTAACGGCACTTTCTGTGAAATAGAGGTGGGATTCAAGACCATAAACAAGGTGAATCAGTGCCATTCCCCTCTCTATGTATAAATACATAGTGTCTAGACTCTAGACTGAACGGGGTTAAGTTCACTGTCCTCCTCAGGAGTTAGGACTCACTTGGAGGGCAGTGTTGAATTATAAACACTGTATTCTAGGAGGCATGTTTGACATGGGTGGTCATGATGGAAAAGTTGAAGTTATGAAGGAAGAGTAGATACACAGCCTTGTTAAGACGGCTTTTCGATCTTTGTTGTCATTGATTATAAACATCAATTATGATTCCAAGAAAGAAAATTGCAACCTCCAGGGAGGGGGAGTAAAAAAGCAAAACTTTAGATTCCTCCACTGAGAGATATTTTGTCTCAAGGGTCCAAGAAGTGTTGAATTTAAGGCCTCATAGCTAGTTCACTCAGGGAATTATTGATGTATTTAATTTTTTTTCACTCTTTTCTTTCCTGACTACTTTCCTTCATTACATACTTTATAGTTGTATCTCAGACTTGTTCATAGTGGTGTTTATAAGAAGTTAAGGATATATTTAGTGTTTCTTCCCAGAATTATATGCATTTATTTTCTCTTTCTTCAATATTTTTTTAATCCTCATAGTTCTATTTTTATAGAACAAGGCCCCGACAAAGGATGCACTGTTCGTAGCTGGAAATCTGTGGCAGCATTGAATATGTTCAGTAGTTACACGTATTTGATTTCTTACAATTTGAGTCTGTTTAGCTCTCTGGCAGATGCATTTAAAGATATTTCTTAGGTGAGTAAGGAATCCAGGAAAATGAGGCAGGAAGCCAATCAGCCAACCAGTGGCATCCATGAAATATTTGTTCACCTTGGCAACCAGAGAAGGCGCCCTAGTAATGCAACGGCTACAAATTCAGCTGCTAATTGGAAGGTTGGCAGTTCAAACCCACCTACTGCTTCCCAGGGTTGGCAATCTGTTCTCATAAAGACTACAGTCTTGGAAACCCTATTAGGCTGTTCCACTTTGTCCTGTAGTGGCACTATAAGTTAGAGATGACTCAACAGCAAAAGAGGTGGGACAGTGTATATGTGCAGTCATTTGGGGCTGTGCTAGTTTTATGGGAATTAGTGTCTGACTAAAAGGTACTTTTTAATACATGTTTAATGTAAGGGGCCCTGGTGGCCTAGTGGTTGTGCTTTGGGCTGCTAACTGCAAAGTTGGAAACTTGAAATCAAAAAAATGTTCCAGGAGGGAATTACAGGTCTATTGACTCCTGTATAGAGTTACAGTCTTGGAAACCCACACAGGTAGTTCTACCTTGTCGCTATGAGGATGTATTGACTCGATGGTCATGAGTTTTATTTTTGGAATGACTGAAATACTATGGGAGCCAGAAAACCATTAGTCTTGGACTGATGAATTGATGAATGCTTCCATGCAAACAATAAACCCTGTCTATGGAGGTAGGGGTATATTCGGAGATAACTTCATAAGTGTAGTTTTCTTAATATTTTTTAATTCAAGCACACACAAATTATCTTGGGAGGTTACTCTGGATATTCACAATGAGGCCTCACTGGCCATCTCGAGATTGACAGGAAAGACTCCGCCCCTACACTCCCAGTGCTGAAATTGACACAGATTGGTGACTGCCACAATCCCAGATGCATTGGGGATACCTCTGCTGAATTTTTATTAGAGATATTTCTCTTTTTCAGTTTATGAATCCCAGGATGGATTAACCTATATAGACAGAAAATAGAATAAGGATTCTCGGGGGAACAGTGTGTGTGGGGGGGGGTGTGGGCTGTTAAGGGGAGATGATATCTAAGAGTTTAAGAAGGAAGAGTTTGCTTTGAAAGTGATTGTGGTAGCAGTCGTACAATACTGCTTGATGTGATTAAACCATGAAATGATATGATATCTCTATTAGTTCCCAATAAAATGAAAAATATATTTAAAATATGAGTACATTTAAGCAACAGGAGAGAAATCTTAGCCGTATTACCACCTCCCACATGCCAAAAAAGGAATAATGGAGAAAAGATAGAAGAAACCATTTTCTTGAAACATTTTGTTGATGGTTTCTAAGGAAAGACACTTTGCTGGGTTTGCAGTTCTTTACTTGGGGCTCCTCTGACTTCTTGGCCAAGTGTTCACTGCTTTCCTAATCTCTGCCTCTGGGAGTTCCCTAGAATTAGACTCAAGTTACCCTGTCTATTTAAAGGCTTCACTTACTCAATTAATCAAGTTTTAAGGGTTCAGATTGGCCTTTTGAATCATTTCGTTTACTCTGCTGGGAATGAAAAATTAAACAGAAATGACAGCATATTTACCATTAAAAGATATTTCAAGATCGATAATATCTATATGCTTATGAGGCAGTCCAGTTATTATAACTACACTTATGCATCTATCACTAAAGCTAGTGATGAAGAAATTGAAAAATTATATCAACTTTTTCCATCTGAAATGTATCAAACTTGCAATCAAGGTGCATTGATAACTATTGGCAATTGGAATGGAAAAGTTAGGAAAAAAGAAGAATCACTAATTGGAAAGTATGGCATTGGTGATAGAAATGATGTTGGAGATCACATGAAGAGAATTTTGGAAGGCCAATAACTTCACTAAAATGCTATTTTCAACAATATTAATGGTGACTGTACATGTAGACTTCACAATATGGAATACACAGGAATCAAATATACTACATATGAAAGGATAAATCATGGAAAAGGTCAACATTAGCAGAATAAAGTGGAGGGGCTCACTGTGTAACAGACCACCCACTTCTCATATGTAACTTCAAGTTGAAGTTAAAGAACATACCAAGTCCACACAAACTAAGTATAACCCATCTTAATCTGTAGAAAACGTAATTACCTAATTTAATACACGTTATGATGCACCTGACAAGCTGTGGGTTGGGATCCATAACACCGTGCATGAACAAAAACACATTATAAAAAGACAGAAGAGAGAGAGCAAGATCAAAGTGTGTGGTGGAAGAGGCTCTGAAAGTTGCTCTTGATCACAGAGTAGCTAAAGCACATGAGGTAAACAGGGGTCAAGTGAAAGGTCAACAGAACCTTCCTCAGGGCAGCTCAAGAAAACAAAGTAAAGTACTGCAAGGGAATGTGCAAAGATCTGGAGTTAGAGATCCAAAAGGGAATAATGCAGTGGCTCTTTCTCAATCTGAAGAAAGTGAAGTGAAAATTCAAACCTTGAATTGCAATATTGAAAGATTCCACGGGCAATATAGTAATATTGCAAGAAACATCAACAAAAGATGGAATGTTAACACAGTCATTGATATGTAGTCAATTAATATGGCACTTCTAGCCCCTATGTGTTGTATTATAATTCTTGGCTCTGTGCCTGTGGCCATAATCAGATTTTGGAGGGTATTCTCCATTATAAGAATAAAGGGGGATATATCTTAGATTCTACTTTATTACTCTTAGGTCAATATCCTCTGTTTCCCTGTGGGTATGGCCAATTAAAAGACAAAGATCATATTGATATCAAAGCCATTCCTCTATGTGTAAGAACTGCCACAGAAAGAGACGCCTACACTATAGGAAGGACACCTACACTTGTTCTGAACTGGTGGATGTCTAGATCAGATACATAAGTGATCGTGGCAATGGGACTATGGGGCAGAGCAAGAGGAATCGCCCGAAGATAAGGCTGTGAGACGAAACAACAAGGGGACTCCCTGGTCAAGGATGGAATAGACAAAAGGCCCATATGGCTAAGTTGCTGAGGACCTGCGAGATGCTTGGTTGGTGGTCGAGAAGTACTGCTTCTGTGCAACTATGACTATATCCTTATTGTGAATTGATACTTAGTTCCATAACCTGCTAATTCCTCTAGCAAACCCCCTTTCATTGCACAGTCTGTGAGTTATAGATGGCATTTTCTATAAGTTATTGAACCTGGCAGTGACCTGATTGGTATATGAGGAACAGCTAATGTTAGAATAGAATAAATTAAAGAAGGTTAGGATTTGGAGGAATGCTGGACTCTTCCTTCATGCAGGAGGGAATCCACATGGCCACATCTATGCCTCTTAGTAACAAAAAGTCATTGTACAAAAAACAAAACTAAAGAAACTACCCAGCATTCACAATATCAAGAGGTAAAGCATGATCAAAAACTGAAGATCCTGAAGATAAAAGTCCAGCACTTTGGGCTAGATGATCTTCTAGTAATACTTTTGGCAGCCATTTTTTTAAAAGCTAGCCCAACAAGATTAAGACAAATACATTAGAACTGTTTTTTCAGCATCTACTGACAATAGGAATAGGCTCAAATACATCTGGGTTTTGAATAAACCCATGCATGTATGCATTGACATTTTAGTAGGAATACTTTTTGACTTAGCATCTTGCGTGGTTTTGTGTGTTCACCTATATATAAATAAATACATATTCATAAAGCAGTTGTTTCTTTCATTTAAAGATCCCTGCTTGAATTCTTTTTTAATGACTGTTTGATCTGGCCTTTCCATGAACATTGGGTTAGAGTGAACTGAGAGAAAGGGCTTACCTCAGAATACAAAGCTCATCACTGCCTAACACCCATTCAAACATTAATAACCACTCTCAGTTAGCTCCTTCTTGTCTGTAATGTGTCCATGCTTTCTATTTTCCTGTCCAGCTACTATTCACTCTTTGACAATTTTGCTGCTCATTAGCACATCTATCAGAGAGTGAACAAGAAAAGCAAGGACAATTTTTGAACAAATATTGCAATTCAATTATTCATCATCGGGTCTCAAAAAACAGCTATAGGAGCATGTGAAAAATAATTTGTTAATAGATATTTTGGGTGATCACAGTTTTAACTGATGTCCACATATAATCAAGTTTAATATTGACAAAACCAGATTATCTAGTGGATTTCCCCCCCCTTATCTGTCTGCTAGACTATTCTTCTGATAATACACATATCAGACATTTCTTTTATATTTACTTCACTGGAAATCAATTCATCAACATATATTACATTGTAAAAATTCTATAGCTTTTTGAATATCTATTAATCAATTAGAAGAAACAAAAGACACATTTCACGTGGACACTGTCCTCAGGTAAAAGAACATGTAACACAATGATAAGGGCAGAATATCTACCAATAAGGGTTTACCAATACTTTGCTGAAATGTTCAAAATCATTTTTACATAAAGAAAATATTCACTGGTTTGAAAGGTTAGGTATATTTAGGCTTTAGATGTATCTACATCATTGAATTTAATTCTAGAAGAGAAAAACTTTAATGAAAATAAAACAATGTGTCACTCTGGGTTGACTAGAGAAACAAATCCAGTGAGACCCATCTATGTTTATTAGAAAGAGCTTTATACACCAGAGCAAATAACTGAGTATTGAGAAAACATCCAAGCCCAGTCCAGATCAAGTGCACAAATCTGATATTAGCTCGTGTCACATACCAATCTATAAATTCCTCTTCAGACTCACAAAACACATGGAATGACACCAACTTCAGGAAAACTATAGGTAAGTGGGTGGAAAATCTTGTGGATTCAGTGGCCGTATAAGTATCTCAACACTGGCAGGAGTCTCTATGTGACTCCCGCACAGAGCACTAGCATAGTTCCATGTGTCATCTCAGCTAAAGTGTCTCCCAGGGAGTCCTGTGTTGTGCCTCCAGCAAACTATTTATCTTCTTAGTGGCTCCAAATGAGGCCATCAACTGTGACCTAATTGACAGGCTGAACTATGCCCCATTCATTCTTACACGTCTCAAATTGACAACAGTTTATAGAACTACCACAGATGATCCCTTTTCAATTTGACACTTTTCTAAAACTCTTTAGCCATCTACAATTTTCAAAATAAACAATAATAAGATCATATCTATACCTGGGCTGAGTCCCGGTGGCGTAGTGGTTGTGCGCGGGACTGCGACCCACTGGGATGGTGGTTCAATTCCAGCAGCGGCTCCACAGAAGCAAAGGCTGGACCTCCTACTCCAATCACCAGAGGCCAGTGATGCCCAATAAACAAAAAAAATCATATCTATACCTAACAGGGTAAAATTAAATAAATACAATTCAATATGTGCCACCCTCATTTAAATATTCTATATTTAAACAAAACAAAATATTCTATGCTTAACAATTTTATTTATGTAACACTTACTTCTATGAATATATTTCCAAACCTATGAAAGTTTATAAGCCACTCCCTTCCTGCCTGTATCTGACCCATATTTGGTATCCAATTTCACAAATTCTTAACGACCCTAGTCCATTTGTGCTAGGTCATAAACTTCAGACCAGTCAACTCATTCTCATAGTCTCCTCTAGTTCCTGTAAATCATGCCCATGGGTGTCAGTGGCCAGACTCCACCCATCTTATATTGCTAATTATCTCTCATGTCCACTCACCCACTGGATATAGGTGGTCCTGGTAAGCATTTCAGTCTGCCCACCGACTTTCGTTAATGTTCAGTCCCAGGGAAGTGTTTTCTTCATGGTTCCAATTTTTTCCAGTCTCTGACCAAAACCACTAGTCCAGTATTCAAAAATACAAAGTTTTTTTTTACTTTTCTTTTTTCTTCAGTCTGTCAGCACACCCAGAGACAAATACAGTGGAATGTCAATGTACTGAGTACACTAAAGCACTGGGTGGGCTTATCTTTTCAGTCCCTTCTTTGCAGGTCTGTCTTGAACCCATTTAAAAATCAAATATTAATTGTTCCAGGCAAGTGGTCTTATAAGATCTCTATTTTCATAGTTCCCAATGATAATTTCCATCAATCAGTATACCAAAAATAATAAGCAGACAAATTAGTATACACAAGTAGAATCAGATGCTTAACTCAATTCATAAAACAGTCAAGTTCCGTCCTTATTTAGTTTATCTTAATTCTTTATAGTTTATTCTACTCATACAAAAATATGAGATTAGACCTTTGACAACATGGCCTCAAGTCTGGACCAGACCTTCTGTCAGCCATTGTAACCTCAGTCATCCATTTTCTCTAACCAGCATGGTTTCTGAGAAATTCAAGAGGTGATCTCTATCCCTGAGCTGGAAGTATACATCAACTACATTCATTTTTGCGATTTCATGCAAGTACAACCAAAGACTACAGCTAAGTTGTAGCTTTTGTTGGGACAGTCCCAATTTTAAGCCATTTTCCCCACGTCCTTCAGCATTAAAAAAAAAAAACTCTCAATTTTTGGAAAGAATGCACGACAAGCTAGGGAACGGCAGGAAAATGGGAAGGGAATATGGCCCCCGCTACCCCACCCCCACCCCCGGGCAATGGTGTCCTGATTTACCAATGTTAAAATCTGGTCACTTTAATATTAGCCCATATGCCCGATACCACTCTGCAATGTTCTCTTCAGATTCATGAAACACATGAAATGATACCGAATGTAGGAAGATCACAGGGCAACGAGTGGAAAATGTTCCACAATACTTTCCATTGGTGGCATGAGCACCTCAGCGATGTCAGGAATCTCTACATGGCTCATCCAACTCAAGGCACTAGCATAACTCCATGTGTCATCTCAGCTGGAAAGTCTCCCAGGGAGTCATCCTAGGTCCTGCCTCCAGCAAGCTATTTATCTTCTTATTGCCTCCAAATGAGATCATCAAGCTGAGACTTAATTGACAGACTAAACCCCACCCCATTCACTCTTAATTAGCTCATATTAACAAAAGATTATGTGACTACCATACAGTATTAATATGCTCCCAACTTAATTTTTCTTTCTTTTTTTTTTGGGGGGGGGGGCATCACTGCTCTCCGGTGGTGGGAGTAGGAGGCCCAGCCCCACTGCTGGAATTGAACCTCCGTCCCAGTGGGCCGCAGTCCCGCGCACAACCACTACGCCACCGGGGCTCAGCCCCCAACTTAGTTTTTCTTTGAGCTTTTCTTGAGTATAAACATTTCTATTTGACTGGACACATGCTCTTTCATTGGCTCTCAATCAGTATATTAGAATAGTGTGGGTTTTTTCCCTATACACAATTTTGGTAATAT
>PVJH01028472.1:0-27386 GCA_004026705.1 Nesogale talazaci
ACACACATACATTGTGTCAAGCACGTTTTACATATGTTGCCATCATGATTTTCAAAATCCTTTCCACTTGAGTCCTTGATATCAGTTCATTTTGCCCTCCCTCCCTGTGTTCGTCTGGGTAGGCTAGAGAAACAAATTCAGACATTCAGATGTGTATGAGAAAGAGCTTTACCCGGGCAGAGAGACTGAACTCAGAGAGCTAGGGACCCAGGAGGGGACATCAGCTCCAACTCTACCCGGGTGAGAACACCAAGGAAGACAATGCCTGATGGACTGAGCCTTTGATAAAATACCAAATTAACTTTGTTGGATACTTTAAGTTCAAGAGTGTTAAACTGTTTGGTGTGTGTTTGATGTGAATCAATCAAGCATTCAGAAAACTCAACAACAGCAACAACAAAGCAAAGAGCTTTATATACAATTGCAATTAAATATTGAGAAAACATCCCAGTCCGATCCAGATCAAGTGCTTAAGTCTGGTATTACCCTATGTCCAATACCAGTCAAATTCCTCTTCAAACTCCCGAAACACATGCAGTGATGCTGAATGCAGGCCGGTCACAGGCCAGGGTGGGTGGAAAGTCTTGTGCATCCAGTGGGGGTGCAAGTACCTCAGCACAGGTAGAGGTCTCCACATGGCTTCTCCAGCTCCAAGGCTCTGGCTGCATCAGCCTGTCACGATGTGGTTTGTCAACTGCGATGTCTCCCAGGAAGTGAGCCTGTGTCTTACCTCCAATGAGCTATTTATCTCCTTAGTGTCTCCAAATGTGGTCAAGCTGCGATATGATTGACAGGCTAACCTTCACCCCTTCACTGTTAAGCCTCAAGTTGACAACAGAATATGTAACTACCATACTCCCCGCACCCTCCCTCCCTCATGAACCCATGGTCATTTTATAACTTTTCATGTCTTACACCAACTGCTGTCTCTCTTCACCCACTTTTCTGTTCATACCTCTGGGGTGGGAGTGGGGGAGTTATATGTCAATCATTGTGATCAGTTTCCTTTTCCCTCCCATGTTCCCCTTACCCTCCTGGTATCCCTACTCTCATTTCTGATCCTGAGGGGTTTATCTGTTCTGATTCCGTTTCCAGCTCATCTGTACCAGGGCACATGCTCTGGTCTAGCCAGATCTGTAAGGTAGAATTGGGGTCATGATAGTGAGGGGAGAGGAAGCATTAAAAAACTAGAGGAAGGCTGAGCCCCGGTGGCGTAGTGGTTGTGCGCGGGACTGCAGCCCACTGGGACGGAGGTTCGATTCCAGCAGCGGGGCTGGACCTCCTACTCCCACCGCCGGAGAGCAGTGATGCCCCCCCGCCAAAAAAAAAAAAAACTCGAGGAAAGTAGTATGTTTCGTGGGTGCTATTCTGCAACCTGGTTGAGTCATCCCTTCCTTGTGACTCTTCTGTAAGGGAACATCCACTTGTCTACAGACGGTCTTTGGGTCCTCAGTCTGCACTCTCCCTCATTCACATTGACAATACTTTTTGTTCTGAGTCTTTGGATGCCTGATAACCTGACCCCATTGATACCTCCTGATCACACAGTCTGGTGTGCTTCTTCCATGTGGGCTTTGTTGCTTCTCAGCTAGATGGCCGCTTGTTTATCTTCAAGCCCAAAAGACACTGCATCTTTTGATAGCCGGGCACCAACAGCCTTCTTCACATGTGTACGCACCCGTTTTTGTCATCAGAGCACGGGAAAGGGTGAGCATCTCAGAATGCAGGAACCTTGCTCCCTTGGGCTAAGGAAAGCTTTCATTCAGCAGCTCAGGCAGAAAGGCCCTGCCTCTGGGAATGGAGGCAGATGGCCTCCCCTGCAGACCTGTCCTCTCTCTTGTGGGTCCGTGTGAACTCCATGCAGGCTCCTCTGAGGTCTAGCTAACAGGTGGTCTGACCACCTGCCCGTAAGCCCCGTCCTGGGCACTCAGGTGGCCTCTCCACCGGTCAGGAGCACCAGAGGCCTGTTTGTTCCACCCACCCTCACCCAAACCCTCCCTGCCCCTATTCCCTCAATCTGCGCCTTGTCTCCGGGCCTCCCCAAGTATTTACAAACACTTCTACGGTCAACCACCACCAGGGATTCTTTTTCCACTGGGCACACAGGACCTGGGGCGGCTCAGGGCCCAGCACAATACTGACCTCTGTCAGATGCTGGCAGTCAGAGAGGGGAATGGGGCACTCCCTCTTGCGCCTCATGAAAGCCCTCCTAAGACACTCCTCAGCCACCTCACCCTGAGGGGTCAGGACCCTGCTCTGTTCCCCAACACCTTCTGTCAGACCTCCCTGGGGTCTCATGTCCCTGGAACTGGAAAAACATCTTCACAGATCAGGGAGACCTGGCCAGGCCTGCACCCTACCTTATGCCATCCCCCTCGCCCCCAGGTGGGCCTGCAGACCTGAGGCTGGGGCTGCCTGGAGACCATTCCAGGCCGAGCATGTCAGTACGAGGCTGGGTCTGTGGAGCCCAGAAGTGCTAGGAGGACAGTGGGGCCACCTCCACACCCACAGCTGCCCCCTCTGGCTGGCTTTCTGCTCATCCCTGGCTTCCAGCCTCCCCACCACATTCCGGGCTCAGAGAGAACGGCGTGCCAGCTGCCTGTGGCCCTTTTAATGAGGGAAACAGTCATTTCCCAAACAAGTCCCGCCTGGTATATTTCCACTTAGTTCTCCCTGGCCAGAATGACACCACAGGCCACCTCATGTTGAAAACAAGCGTCAGAAACCGATTTCTTAGCAGGGCTGAGAGTCTGGGTCTACGCACAGAGGAGGGAGGACTGGGGGAAGGGGCAGGTGACCCCGTGCTGGGTCCCAGACCTGTGTGGGACCTTTGTGACCTTGGGACACGGAGTGGTTCTGCCCCTCGGTCCGTGGGCTACGAGTGCCTGATTCACAGGGCAGCTGTGATTAAAGCAGGGAAAGGGACTCCGCCCTGGCGCATGGGTGCTCACTGAGGGCCAGTGTATTCTTTTAACAAAAAGTCAGTGCCTGGCACAGAGCCTGAATGTGAGGGGCACGTGGCAACCCCCGACTCACTAATCAAGAAGACCCCTGTTGGCAGGGAAGCAGGGCTGGAGTGGGCACTCTCAGAGGTGGCAGGAGCCTACACCTGGGCTCCTGGCTCCAGAAAATATGAGCGGGCTTCCAAGGATGAGGAAACGGAGTTGAGGTTTTTTTCACTGAATTCTGGAAGCTTCCTTGTACATCACTAGGTGACGCAGAGACCACCAGTAATCGCCACTGCTCCTCTTGGGGCCACACCTGGAATCTCAGCCCCCACAGGGCCGGCCCTCTGAGGTGGGGCCTGGGATAACCCCATCCCATGGATAGCGTGGCCGAGGCTCGGAGGAGTCAAGTCTCTTGCTGGAGGTCACAGTCTGCACGTGGGAGTTACTATCAGACACTCATGCCTGAGGGGCAACACCCAGGAGCAGAGTACAAGCAGCTTGTCGGCCACCAACCTCCGGGGACTGACTGGACAGAGGCAGGGCGGCCAGCCTCCCACAGTGGCCTTTCCCAGACAACGGGAGGCAGCCCCGTCCCGCCAGCATTCAGCCTCTGGTCCTCACAAAGGGAGCTCAGAGCCCACAACTGTTTAGTCGGCTGCAATCCTGGCTAAAGTTCACTCCTTGAGAAATCCAATGTGGGGGGTGGCTGCTGCTGGAATGTGTGTGGAGGGGCCAGGGAGGGCCGGCCCCAGGTCCAGACAGCAGCCTCTGCCGGGGCCTTGGGAACCCCCAGCCCCCAGCTGTGCCCAAGAATGGAATGTGCTACTCTGGGGTGTTGAGACACCCCGCCAAGGAGGGTGACAGGGGAACTGGGAGCAGGGGCGGGGATTCCGGCCACAAGGCTGCCTCTGTTCCCTGGAGGCTGAGCCCAGGGTGGGGGCAGGAGATGGCAGGCAGGGAGGTGAGGGAGGCTGAACTTCAGGGTGGGCCCCTCCTGTGCTCAGTGGCTCTGCTCTGAGGCTTGGGGTGGGGGTGGGGGGGGTAAGGCTGGCTTGAGGGAAGAGCGAGGGCCAAGGCCGCTGTGTGAGCCCCAAGTCCCTCCAGAGCCATCTAGAAGCCTGATCCACACATCCTGGCACGATACAGCCCACCTTTGGGAAGTGCCAAGAGGTTTAATGGAGGTCCTGCCCTCAGCATGACGCTGGTGCAGGAGCTCAAAATGTGCAGGAATAACTTTATCTTCAGGGTCCCGTGCTGCAGGATGGGTGAGGGAAGTCAGAGCCCCTCAGAAGGGATCCCTCCAAGGTTCCCTGGGGGACCAAACAAACAAACAGAAATTCACTGCCCTCCAGGCGAGGTTGACTCCGTGAGCCTACAGGACGAGGTGGAGCTGCCCCTGTGGATTTGCTCGAGACGGTAACGCTGTGAGTAGAAGGGCCAGTCTTTCTCTTGTCGAGCGGCCGGTGGTTTTGAACGGCTGAGTTCACAGTTAGCAGGCCCACTCTTGACCACTCGGCCACCTGGGCTCCTTCCCTGGTTGACCAGGGGATGAAATCGGTGCTTCCTTTGACATCAGCCCAAGGGCCAGGTGTCAACGCTGTATGCAAGTCCTGGAGACCCCAGAAACCACTGCCAGTGCCACATCGGCTGGGGTTCCCTACCGTCCCCAAACACAAATGGCCCAGCGGGGCCCTGCGCCCCAGGATGGGAGGTGGCAGCTTCATCGGGGTCCAGGCTGAAACTGAGGGCAGCTGTGACGTCCGTAGCCTCCCGCTGGGTGCCAGATGCCTGGGAGCGGGCATGCTGCTCCAACCTTCCAGGCTGTTCCATGCTCAGGCCGTCCCTGCTTGCGACCCTGGCCACTGCAGCCCCGTCCAGCCCTCTGTGGTGCCTGGGGAGTCACTGTGTCCCCTACCTGCTCACACTGAGCCCCTCACCTGCACAGGGACAGGACGCAGAGGCCCCCAACCCAATGGAAAGCGCCTCTCAGGCACCCATAGCCCAGCCCCCCAGGGGGCTCCCCATGTGCAGCCTGCACTGCACTGCCAGGCTGGCTGTCGTGTTCCAGCCATGGCATTGGTTCTGCTCTCTCCATCACCACCGGCCTTTCCTGAGACCCTTCCCTGAATACTCCTCACTCTGAGACGCTTCTCTGGTTGAAAACCTGCCAGCCAGCCAGCCGCACTGTTCTAAGCCTCCAGGGCGAGCTCTGGCCGTTCTCGTCCTGAAGGCAGCTGGGCCAGGGACACCTCCACGCCTAGAGTGCTCCCCACCGAGCCCCCATGCTTTGCTGCCCCACTGGGCAGATCACACCCCCTGCCCAATGACAGCAACGCCCCAGCCCTCAGTTCTGGGCCCAGAGATGGCCCGCTGAGGGGGAGTTGGTGTTGCTCCGCCACCCACAGGAAAAGCGGGACAGGGTACCCCCTGAGCACCCTTCCTCCAGGCCTGCAGTGACGGGGGCCCTAGCTGCCACCCCCGCTTCTCCTTTTGCCTTGACCACAAACGCACTGGCTGCAGGTCCATGCTGGGCTGCAACCCCCAAGCCGAACTACCAGCGGCTTCGGCTGAGGTGGTAGTGGGGGGTGGGGGGGTGGGTGAGGATCCACTCCCATCAAGATTTTTTCTTAGAAACCCCGGGGGCAACTCCACTTTGTCTTGTATGGTCAGAATCAACTCGAGGGGAGTGGGTATCTGTCTCGGTTTGCTGAACTTGCCTGGGCTCTAAGGCCTGACCATGTCCAGCCCTCCCCACAGTGCCTGCCCCCCTGGGGAGGACTGACCCCCTCCTCTTGCCTGTGGCTCTCGGCCCCAACGGGTGATTTGCTTTCCCAGAGGGATTCTCAGGGCAACCACTTGACATCTGGTCACGAGGTCAATGTGCCCACAGGTGCAGGGCCAGCCCCTCAGCATCCAAGGCCCGGCCTCCCTCCCTCCCTCCCTCTCAGACAGCCAGCTGACCCTGTTCTGCAGAGTCCGTGAGGGGCTGGCCAAGAACCCAGAAGAAACCCCCAGAAGCTTGAGGCCTTTTATTGGCAATTCTCCACATACAGAGGTCCTTCCCGCCCCTCTGAGTGCAGACAGTGCACGGGCTCCGACCTTGAGTCCCGGCCCTCGGCCCTCGGCCCTTGGCCCCAGCAACGCTGTTGGCCTGGCAAGAGCGATGGCTGACCGAGGGCCCCTCGGCTCGAGTCTCGGCCCCCCTCGGTCCTGGCTCAGGGTGTCGGCACTCCCCGGCTGCCTGTGGGTTCTGAGTCCCTGGCAGCTGGGGTCTCCGGGGCAGATCCCAGGGAGGAGCAGCCCCCATCCTCCTCATGGCGGGCTGTGCCTCGAGTTCCCCAGAACCAGGAAATAAATAAATAAATACTTCAAAGAGGCAGGGCAGCTGCGGGGCTGGGCAGGCGGTGGGGGGGAGGGGGGGTGCCCCTCAGCCAGCTCACAGCCTTGGGAGAAACTCTTGAATCCCTAAGAGTCAGGAAGTGAACAGGAAGTTCTTGGCAGGAGGACAGGGACCCCAAGAGGCCTTATTCCACAACTAAGATGACCCGAGTCCGACCCCATCCTTCCCGGGCCCGAGGGTCATGGGCTGCCCTGGCCTCGCCCCCGCCCCACCCGCTCTCAGCTTGCTGACCGCCCGGGTTTGGCTCCACTTCCCACTCAAGGACTCTGCCAGTCCCATCCTCGGAAGAAGCACACAGGAGCTCGGAGGCCGCTTCCAGAAGCGTGAGGCCCTTATCCTGCGGGAGTCAGGCCGCCGCACTGGAGACCCGGAGGGAGAAGGGTCTCTTCTGCTACCCTCAGAGCCCCTGGGATCCCCAGCCACACAGGTGGGCCAGCCGACGCTAGCCCCAGCCTGGCTCTCTGCTGCCCTCTAGCGCACAGTCCCTGCCTGGCCCTCGAGTCCACCAGCAGAGGTGCAGGGCCCTCCAGGGGCCGCTCTCCCTGAGGGGCTTCAGGGCAGTCCACCTGGCCATCCAGAGGGGGTACGGCTCCAAGGGCAGAAGGGGAAGCTACGGAGTGTCCAGGCCACCGCGGCCCAGCGGACGCCACGCAGGGCTCGGGGTGGGGACGGGGTCCAGCTGCCCGCACTGGCGGCACGCTGCGCCCGGGCTGGTCTTCTCACTTGCTCAGGGCCTGGTTGCACGAGGCACACACGAACACCGTCTCTCTCTGGGCTTCCGGGGCTGAAAGGGAGGAGGAGTGGAGTGAGCGGGCCTCCTCGGCCCCCACCAGCACGACCCCCAACCCCCCCCCCCCCAGACCTCCCAGTGCCCAAGGCACATCCTCCTTGCCAAAGCTAACTGCCTTCCCTCAGAAGGCCCTGAGCTCCGAGCCCAGACGGCAGAGAGCACCTTAAGGCGGCTCTAAGAGATTCTGAAAAGGGCTTCATTGTCCACCAGGCTGCCAGAGTGACTCCTGGATGGGTGAGATTCCAGCCCTCCCTCCTCCTCCTGCTACCAGATTCTTCAGAATGAGCATGCATTCCTTTCATGACAGGGACACCACTTGGTTTAATGTCGCAACACATCACAGGGCAGTCCATTGAAGACGCCACTTGTCACGACTTGAAGGCCGAAGCAACGTCACTGGGCTGTGCTCATCGCCGTTAATAAACCGGGATACGTTCTGCTGGGCATATTCTGATTTAACAACCCAAAAGTCACTATCGCCGAGTTCGAGTCCTCGCGGGGTCTGCTGCGCTAGGCTTCATCGTGGGCGGCTCCCTCTACGACTTCTCTGCACAGAGCAAATGTTCCGTGGGGTTTGATTTGGAGATGGCACTAAGCACACAGAGAACGCCCTCTGCTCCCCGGGACCCGATAGCTGCTCTGACTCACCCGGCAACAGTCCCCGCTAGAGGGTGGGCCCCGCACTGCCCTCCCAGGCCGTCCCCAGACGCCTGCCCAGCCACCACTCACCTGTGGCCCCCATGGAGGATTTGGGCACCTTGAAGGAGCAGCAACGGGAACAGAAGCTGTTTCCACAGTTACTGCAGCTCCGCTGTGTGCAAGAGGCAGGGCCGGGTCAGAGACGGGCCCGTGGCACCTGGCACCCTCGCCCCTCCCTCCTTCCCACCAGGCGGCCCCACTCAAGGAACCTGGTGCTGTCTGCAGAGGGACAGGGGAGATGGCCTGGGGAGTAAGGCAGGAGGGAAAGCAGATGGGGCCCCGTACGGGTAAGCCATGGCAGGGCAACCAGATCAAAGCATGAACACTGGAACGGGGTCAATGGGGCCTGGGAAGAGACCTCCACCTGCCCCTCCCCAGCCCAGCACGCCCAACGCCCGAGCTCAAACCGACGTACCCTCTTCTTTAGCACGGAGAAGGTAGCGGAGCAGCCCGTACAGCTCCCTGCCAAACAGAGACCAAGGATCAGCCACCTGCCCACATCTGCCCCCCCCACCGCACCCGTCACTCGCTGGCACCAGACTCAGCTCAGGCAACGTGCGAGGGAAGTCGGTCTATGTTCAGAGCCAGGAGGAGTCATTCAAGTCAGAGAGGCAGGCGGGGGGCTGCTGGGGATCATTCCCTACACCCTCCACAGGGCCCGGTGCCAGCAGCCTCCTGAGATGGGAGACTTTGCCCGCAAGCCCAGCAGAGATGGAAGGGCAGCGGGCAGCATCAAACCGCTAGAAACCAAGCTGACCTTATGGGGACCTGCTCTTGCCTGAAACAACTAGAAGCCCCCCAAGGAGCGGTGCCTTCGATGACCCCCTTCCACTGTGGCCACCTCCAGAGCCTCCCTACAGACGCTCTGCAGAGGGGAAGGGAGGAAATGCCCGCCAAGAAGTCCGACCCTGCTTTCTGTGCTGCAGAGGATCCAGGGGCCTTCCCAGGAGCCCCACCCGAGCTGGGGGAGGGAGCATGAGTGCCGGGCAGAAGGCAGGCCTGGGGGAAGAGCTCCTGCTGAAACCCCCAAGATGACCAGATGACAGCACCTCGGATGGATGGCAGAGGCACCAAGGCACCTTGGGGGCGGGGGGTGGGGGTAGGGGTGTTAGGGTAAGATGACATGAAGGCTGGAGAGGGAGGAGGAGACCAATCAAGACAGACGACTGCATCCAGGCAACCAGGCTTGAAAGGAGCTGCACTCGCCCACCTGCAGGCTGACGGAACCACGGAGCAAAGCTAGAGGGAAACAACGGTATGATGACAGGCGTCATCTAAGCACCTGGCGGGCACAGGTGTGCAAATACAACGCACACCCAGGGCCCTGCAAACGCAGCAAGCTCGGAGGCCGAATGCTAACCACCAGCCTGTGCAGGACACTGGGAGCCAGGAGGGCGGGCAGGCGGGTGCACAGAGGCCCCGATGTTAAGGCTGCTTCAGATTTGTGAAACGGGGGTCCCAGGGACTTCCTGTGGCCTGGTCACTGTCAGCCGGGACCAGGTACAGAAGCCTCACCCTCACAAAGGCCCCCAAGCACTAGTGACAGCTGATGAGGGGGTTCAGATTTTCATTCCATTTCCCACCACGTTCTCCAGGTTCCCCCCACCGCCAGCAACAGGTGGTCCCTGGTTGAGCAGACTGCCTCGGGGAGGCTGAGCAAGAGCTGGGGGAACCGAAGGCCGAGGTGCGTACCACAGAGACCACAGATGGTCGACTGGTGGCCCGTCAGAGGACAGCAGAGCAGATGTCTGCCGGGGGGAGCTGCTCCAAGACTCTGTCCCCTGCACTAAAAATCAGGGCAAGGTTGGCACCTGTGCCTCTCTGATGGGCAGCCAGGGGTTGCAGGGAGGCTTGAAGCGCCACTCAGCTCTGGGCCGAGGGGCAGCAGTGGGGCCCAGCACCCCAAGGACAGCCCTGCAGTCCAGTGAGACAAGCACATACTGGCACAGGCCCTTCCAACAGGCCCATTGCTCCCATTGTCAGCGTGAACCTGGCTGACCTCCTGAGAACAGTGGCCATGGGGGGGCGGGGGGGAAACCTCCACAGGCCCGCCCCTCACAGCCAGAGCAGCAGTCTTAAAGAGCCTGTCCTCGCCCCTCCTGTGGGGTCCCCACCACTATGCACACATTGGCCTGCAAGAGCTCGACCAAGAGCAGACCTGCCCTCGAAGCCCAGAGGCCAGGGCACAGGAGGGGAGAGGCGCAGGAGAGACAGCCTTGTGAGAACTAACAAGGCCTCTGTCCAGCCTGGCAGGGACACTGCTGCTGTTCATACAGTCCAGTCAGTCTGGACCCTCCGGGACCCCGTTCTTCCCAGGCTTCGGCCCGCATCTGCAGTCACACCCTCGACTTGAGGGCCTTCCTCTTTGTCTCTGCCCTTCCACTTGACCCAGCACGACGTCCTCCTCCAAAGAGGGCCTCTGCTGACAACGTGTCCCAAGTGTGTAAGACAAAGTCTCCCCATCCGTGCATGCTTCTAGGGAGGTCTGTGCTTCCGCCATGACAGCTCTGTCTGTCCTCTGGCAGCGCGTGGCACTCTCCATGCTCCCTGCCGGCACCTTCACTCAAACGCAGCATCCTCTTCGGCCTTCCTTAGTCAGTGCCCGGCTTCCACGTGCCGATGAGCTCACAGACAATACCGTGGTGGGGTCGGGCGCACCGAGTCCCCCTGGTGCGAGCCCCGATCCCACGTCAACAATGAGACAGACTAAAACCAGGGGGCTATCAGACACGGGGGCAAAGGAGAGCAGAGAAGGAGTCTAGAAGAACGTGGGGCTCCACTGGGTTGTGGGAGGCCAGCTCCACCCACTGGCTGGACCAATGGGGGCCTGTCTCTCTCTCTCTGCGGCTGCTGGGTGCCTGAACTGGTTCCAAGCCAGCAACCCTGGGCTCGGAACATAACTCTGCCCCCCACCACCACTGCAGGCTGGGCACGTCCCAGTGCCTTCACGGCGATCCCTGGGGGCAGACACATCCTACCTCTTGGGGGGCATCCCTGGGGACTTCAGGAACCTAAACAAACTCCAAAGGCACAGATACTGAGTTGATGCCAGCTAACGACTCCCGACAGGACAGGGCAGGGCAGGGCAGGAGTGCTCTGCGGAAGCTCCGAGAGGGTAACTGAAAGGCCCGTCTTTCTCCTCGGGAGCAGCTGATGGTCTTGAACTGCCAACCTTGCAGATCCCAGGCCAGTGCATAAGCACCACGCCGCCGCCGAGCTCCTCTTGGAAAGCTGACTGCCCGACTGCTCCCCGCAGGGGACAGTGAGCCCCAAGCGTGGGGCCGCTCGGAGGGGGGATCCAGGTCACAGCCTCTGAGGGGGGGTGGAGGGGGGACTCCAGGAGGGAGAGGAGGCGAGAGGGGCATCGACTGTGCTTGACCCTTGAGGCTCGGCTGGGTCCTCACGGGTGTTCCCGACATCACACTCCACATGCGCCAGGAATCTCTCTTAAATCTCCTGGTTTGGGTTTTGCAAAAGAGACACTCACATTCAAAGGCAGTCAAGGAGGAAATGCTTTTCCGGGAGGAAGGAGAGAAAAAGGATGGAGCTCAGTGGAGCAGGCCCATGACCTCTGACCCTGAGAGAGCAGTTGCCCAACTGCTGCAGGGGAAGGAAGGCAACCCCCTGCACCTCCATATCATCTTCCTCAAGAGAAAGCCCCAGTGGATGCCCAGGGGCACAGAACCTGGGACTTGATCAGCATCCCCACCCCCAACTGTCGACACCAGGCAGCGGTCAGGCTCTGCCGCAGGGAACCAGCTGCTTAAGGCGACCCTTCTCCTGACCTGAGCCAGAAATGCGAACCACTGCAGTCCTCCACCCCCACCCCCAGGACAGTAAAGATCAGCTTAGAGCGAGGGAGGGAGGGTGGGAGCCCGGGCTCTGCTCATGCTGAGGGCTCTGTGGGCTTCAACATGTTTCCACCAGGGTTGGAAAAGCCCAGTCAGGCTCCTGGACTCTGCTGCCTGGGCCGGAGCCGCAAATCACCAAGGACGTACCAAGGCCAGCAAGCAGTACACAGGCTGCACCGTGCCTCTAACAACCAGTGAGATAGGAAGGACTATTCCTTTTCACAGAAGAGGAGGAGACTGAGGCTCAGCCAAGTCAAGTTTGCTCCGGACGGCACAGCTGGGCTGAGAGACAGACTTCGTCCGCACTGTCAGACGGACTCCGCACAGTGCCCGTCATGGTTGTCAGCAATAGGTCTCTTCCGAGAGCCCGTGGAAGTGCCTGACACATCTTGTTCTGATCACAAGCCAGTACCCACGGTTCAAGCCACGCCAACACGTCCCATCTACCCCGCGAACAGGAGGCTGGTGCTGGGTGCCAGCCCGTCCCGCGGACAGGAGGAGTTGGTGCTGGTGCCAGCCCGCCCCGCCGTACCGTACCCAGGCTGTTGGTCGGGTAGCGCTTGCGCAGTCGCTCTGTGAGCCTGGACACCTTGCTGCGCAGAACCTCGTTCTTGCTCAGGAGCCCATTGTCATGCAGTGCCAGCTCGTCCTCCACTGGGCACGAGGCGCCGTCGTCATCCTCCTGTGGGGAGCAGGTCTTTCAGCTCTGCCCCCTCCTGCCAGGGGACCAGCATGCAAAGGACGCGCAGCACAGCAGGGCCAGCCTGCCGGGCAACCGGTGCCCAGATCCTGCCCTCCTCCCAGAGGCACCCACTTACCAGCACCACCAAGTGGGTCTCCTGCCTCCCGAGGTGCGGGGAAGAGAGAGAGAAAACAGAGAGCAATAGCAGGACAGCACCCCGGGGCCGCTGTGCGGGGAGGTGGGAGTTTGTCCAGCAGCGGTGCTGCTCTGGGTTCTGTCTGATTCTCTCCCAAGGGGTAACAGGGCAAGGGGCCCTTGGACAGGGTCCCACCTTCAGAGACGGTGGGGAAAGGCTAACCCCTCCTGCTTCCAAGAGGGGTGAAATGAGTGCAGGCCACAGTGAGCCGTCTAGCAGAAATCGCTCGCGGGCCAGAGTTCAGCCTCCCCCTGTGGACCAGGGAGCTCTAAGGGTCTGGCAGACTAGGTGCCTACCAGAGGTCTGATGATGGGAGCCTGGGGCCCTCAGACCTCTCCACATTCCCATGCCTCAGCTGCCTGCATCGGAGCGGACATGGAGAGAGCCAATGATTCTACTTTGAGAGAGACAAGGTGAAGGTGCCTGCGTCTTGGGGAATGGACGGCAGGGGTGAGGGGCCTGTCTGAAGGCGTCAGTCACTCCGCCCTGCTCAGTAACACCGGCTGCTGCAGGCCCTGGGCTACCAGTGTCTGCTTTTCCCCAGCAAGGCGGGATCTAGACTTTCTGACTGAAACATCCCCATTTTTAAATGTTGGCTTGGGCTGAGCCCTGGAGGCGTAAGTGGTTGAGTGCGGGACTGCAGCCCGCGGGCTTGGCGGTTCAAATCCAGCGGTGGCTCTCAGGAGCAGCACTGGGTAGCACCCACGACCACCAGAGGCAGTGATGCCCCCTAAAAAAAAAATGTTGGCTTAAGAAAACATTTTTTAAATTGGGCAGGCCAAAAAGACCCTCTGCCACCTGCCTGTCTGAAGTGCTTTCCTGGACCAGGGAGAGGCTGGTTGAGCTCCCCGACCCTGCACCTGGCCAGAGAATGACTCTCCCCACTCTCCTCCTCCCTGCCTGCCAAGGAGAGCCCCTCAAGATGCCGTCCTGTTCCCTTCCTGGCCTCAGAGGCACCTACACCTCCCCATCAGGGCGGCAGCCCTGGGTGCTGGCGCAGGCCCAGTCCAAGGCTGGTGACGGACTGGCACAAGCGGCAAAGAAGGGGAAGTCTAGTTCGGGGCGCCTTTCACCGTCCCTTTGGCAGGTAAGAAGATAGAAAAAGCAGACTTGGTGAGGATACCGCAGGCAGGTCCAGCTGACTGTCGCTCTGGTGAGCAGAGGGCACCAGCAAGGGTCCACTCACCTCAATTGCGTCTTTGAACTCCTCATCCGGCTCAGCCTCCTCGGCCTCCTCCACACTGCCCGGAGTGAGGTCCTGCCATGGAAACACGCTGGCAGGAGGGGTGGCAGCTGGGACTCCCCTAACCCCCTCCCTACCCCGGAAGAGAGGAGAACCTCCAAGCTGCTGGCTGGGATCGGAGGAGGGCTACGAGAGCACCCCTGGAGGAGGAGGGGGAGGCGCAGAGCATGCTAGGGGAGAGGCGAGGAGCGCAGGCTCTGGAACCACTCACTGGCCACCTGTTGTGCCTCAACGTTCTCTCCCCCCATGCTCCACCCTAACCTGCACCCACGGGGCTGCTGTCCCTACGGTAACGGTACGTGGAGCCGCACTGATGAGCAGTGATCCCTTCCTATACGGCACTCTGATTCGGACTCATCTGGAAGGCACTGAATTTTAGTTTATCAAGGCCTGGGTGGCCCAAATGGTTAAGCACAAGGCCACAGACCAAAAGGCTCCAATGCCCCTGGAGGCGTGGCAGAAGAAAGGTCAGGAAAAGGCCAAGAGGCCAAGTTCTACTCTGCAGGGCTGGCATCACCGTGAGTGAGGGGCTCAGGACTGTCTGGACACAGGCTCTCCGTGGCGGGGCCGGGCACTCACCTCGGTGGGTGTGGGGGCAGGCGTGCTGTCCGGCAGGGCGCCCCTCCCCGCCGCATCCAAAGGCAGCCTCTCGAAGGCATCTCCTTCTGGCTTCGGATGCATTCGCCGCTGCAGCGACGCCCTGTACTCCGACACCACTGCCAGGGACAGAGACAGGGCAGCATGGGGTGCGGGCTGCGCTGGCCTCTTCCCGCATGCCCCACGCGTGCCGCAGGGAAGAGTCACCCTCCGGTACAGTCAGTCCACCAATCCACACACCTTAGCCCTCCACCCCACTCCACACCCCCACCTCTACCCCACCCCACCCCACCCCCACCCTCCGCCTCATGGGACTGTCCCGGAGACGGCCTGAGAGGAGGAAACACAGGAGCCCCGAGCCTGGCAGACAGACAGTGGTGACCCATCAGTTGCTGGCATGATTTGCCCTCTCACAGGCTGGAAACCAGACAAGCAGCCACACACAGAGGCCAGGTCTCGGGGACTCGGGACCTCAGAAACCAACCAGTCAGGAGGTGCTTGGCTCCCAGAGCTATGGCAGCAACTCCAGGAGACAGAGCCTTGGGGACACACCTCTCCCTCGCCCCCCAAAAGTCACTGTATCTTTTAAGCAGTGACTCATCTACCTGGGGCAGGGAGAGGATTCTGACAGCAATCAGCCCCTGCTATGTCCCCACCAAACATCCCAGAGAGGCAGAACCCACTGTGGGCCTGGGGGTGGGAGCCTTGTGTGGTGCTGCCCCCTCATGGCAGGTGCAGCAAACACACCTGCCGGAACCCCACCTGTCAGGCTCACCTCGGAAGAACTCCACATTCCCCAGGAAGAGGGTGCTGTTCACAAGGGCCAGGACCCAGCACAGTGGCAGCAGGTACAGCACGAAGACCGTGCCCAGGAGAGCTCCGTAGAACCTGGGCGGACAGACAGAGAGGAGCCGGAGTCTTAGCAGGCAGCCGGGCTGAAGCAGGACTGGGGCCCAGCCACAGAGGGAGGGCCCAGGAAGCCAGCCAAGAAGCCCTGCAGGCCCAACACACCAACCAGCACTGGGGACCAGGGCTGCGCGCCCACCACCCAGGCACGGGGCGAGGCCACGCAGTGCTGCTGATGCTGGGGGCACAGACAGTGCCCCCCAATCACTCCCCAGGCCCTGGGCACTGACGTCTACACCACCACAGACTTGGATTCGAATCCAGCTCTGCTGCTCCTCACCATGCGTGACCTCAGACAAGCCACCTGGTTCTCTGCGCTTCACCGCTTTTGTATATAAAACGGGGACCAAAACAGTGCCTCCCGCCTAGGCTGCTATGAAGAGTCGATGCACGAACTGCAGTGGATCAATACTGACGTAAAGGCTCACTGCCATCCATTCCAGCTCAGAGCAGGCCAACAAGACAGGAGAGCACGCCCCTGGGGCGTTCTCGGACTGTGCATTTGGCGGCGGTAAAGTTCAAACTGCTAACCTTACAGTTAGTTAGCCGGCCAACACGAAGCCCAGCCCACCCCCAGGGCCCTGCAGAGATCAGCTGTGGTGAGGACTGATACAGACAGAGCTTGGTGGTCACGAGATCCAGTAGTCTCGTCCTGGAGTCCTAAGAAAGATACTTGATAAAGCTCAGCCCTTAAGGATAGTCACTGGAGGGTCAACAATCAATGCAAAGCAGACACCCGATAAACGTTTCCACAGACGAGGACACTGTAAGATATGCTGCATACTAAGTTCTACCTGTCTGGTATTGCCCCTTAGTAAGTCCTGTGAAAAACAGAACCTGTGCATGGTGGGAAGCTGTCAGAGAAGGAAAATGTGACTATCTCCACAAAACAGACGATGGGAAACTGGTCAGAGGCCAGCAACGGAGAGCCAGGTAAGCAGGCAGTGCCATCCGTCCACAACCGCTTCTCCCAGGTTTTACTGTGGCCCCACAGCTCCAGAGGGGGCTTCTGGGAAGCTCATAGGAAAATCCTGTCATCTTTCAGGTTTGCTTTTACACAAACTTTTGGAATAACTTTTTAATTTAGCACCAAAGAGATTATCTAGTGACTGAATAACTGGCTCTCTCCAAAGACCCTGTGTTCAGGCATCTATATACCTGCCTCTCACAGAGTCTCCACGGCAAACGCTGCAGGTGGCAGATTGTGGGGACAGAACCAGGAGGAGAGTGTATGCGCACATACTCTCCACGCTCCTAGCTCTTAAGGTTAAGGCGTCTGGGAGGCCGGGGTTCCCGTGGGGGGCGACCTTCACATGCGTTCCAGTCACGTTCTCCTAAGTGAAAGCGACCCCCACAAAGTCCCTCCAGAAGAACGCTGATTCTAAGGTGCTGTTTGCAAGCGCGCGCGGTTGCCCACTATTCTCTAGAAGGTCAAATGCTTGAAGGCTCTGTCTTACGGCTCTCTGCCATCAAAAGCAGTCAGGCCGTGTAACCCTCAGTCTGACTCACTCCCCTTCTGAGAAGGCTCGCAGATTGTTTCCCTGGAGAAGAACCCGGAGACACCCAACATCAAGCCAGCTCAGAGACGACTGTTAGGCCGCTTCCTTAACTCTAGAGCCCGCCCACCTTGCTCCCTATGAACCTTCCTGTCACGCGTGTGCCTCCCCTTCCTAGCTCTTCCCCAGCCTGTTACATGTATGCCTTGGACACACCCCTTCCTGTGACGCATGTGCTTACAGTGGTTTGCCTGCCCAAGACTCCATGAGTTAACGTCAAGGTACATTCTCTCTGCTCGGACCTGGTTCCTGATACCGTGAGCATGCCCAAACTTTTGTCCGTCTCAATCTCTTCACTCCAATGGCACAGCCATACCTTAGGAGCCCGTCCGTACGTGGGGCTGGATGCCACCATAGACCACATGGTGACTTTTTTTGGTCTTTAAACACTCGGGTGAAAATAGGACTTTTCCACAATTATATTGCCTCCAAAAATATTAAGCAAATATTAGAAACCATTTGCCAGCACCTGGTGGGAGGCCGGAAGTTTAGTTATTGTCCCTAAAGGCATCAGCTACTCAGAGACCTTTGTCTCCCACACAAAAGATAGGGCTGACTCTCTGCTGCTAGAACAATGGGTCGCTTCCCCTGTTCCCTTTCCCCAGGTCCTCTCCTCCCCCCTCATCCTCTCTCTCCATGTGGACCCCACGCGGGGCTGAGGTGAGCATGCTACCATGAAATGTGTCTGACTGCACGATTTCTATCTTTCACATTTTCTATGACTCTACTATAATTAATAATTATCACTTTGCAACTGCGCCTACCTGACCCGTGATGCTACCTGTTCCTCTGACAACAGGTACTCTCTGGCTCATAAGGGGGCTCCAAAAGTCGGCGGAAGAAGAATGCTTTGTATTCTTCCTTTTTGTAAGTTTTCATTGTCATTGCCTTTTTATCGTCAGTATTTGTTCAACCCTGATCTGTGAGAGTGACCTCAGCAGTTGTGTGCAGCCACAGCCTGCAGGACAGACGACAGACAGCCCTAGGGGTGGTTGGACAGAACTATATTAAGTTGGGGACTAAATGCACTGGGAAAAGCAACCAGTGAGGGCTGAGCCCCGGTGGCAGAGTGGTTGTGCGCGGGACTGCGGCCCACTGGGACGGAGGTTCAATTCCAGCAGTGGGGCTGGGCCTCCTACTCCCACCACCGGAGAGCAGTGATGCCCCCCCAAAAAAAAAGCAACCAGCGCACTGGGGCTCCAGGCCTATAAGCAGACAGACTCCCAAAAGCCGGAGAGACGCCTCTCCTGAGTGAGAAAGGGCAGGGGCCGCTCAGGACAGCTGGCTTTGTGAGACAGGGAGGGGACACTCACTGCGAGGACACGACGGGGTTCTCCCAATGCAGCACCCTGTAGGCGGATTCGCAGGTGCAGCACAGACGACTCAGGAAGGCCTCCAGCTGGATTAGGCTGCAGACATGGGGTGAGAGGGCGGGGTGAGTGACTGGCACTGCCTCCCCCCGCACGCAGTGCTCTGGGGCAGCAGTGCAGAGGTGGGGGGGGGGGGGTGCCATGAACATAGCAGGCTCTCAAAAGTAGGCTCTCACACTGCCACAGCCAAATCGATGGAAAGGGGTGACCCCCAAATCTACCTGTAAGGTACCTGGGCAGTCCCCTCGGAAGGGAGAGAAAATGCAGGGTGTGGTGTAACACTGAAGACTCACGTGACTATCCTCTAGTTCCTTAACACTTCCTCCCTTTACCACTATGGTTTTTACTGGTCTTACCTCCTTCACCCTGTTAGATCTGCATAGGTTCACTGGTATATTTGAGATCGTTGGGTACATGCAAGTCAAGATGGATAACCCTTCAGAAACGGTCACAGGAATGATGTCTCTGAGGGTGCAGGAAGAGGAAGGGGCATAGGGGGCAAGAGGGGGCTGACAGCATCGATGATGGCATAACCCCACTCAATGGGATCGAACCACAGAGCACAAAGCCACTCCACTCCACTCTTCCTTCTCTGGAGCGCCTGGCGGTTTCAAGGCAGGAACGCTACTTGCCGCCCGCAAGAGACATGCATACGACACGCAATGTGTGACCCTGGGTTAGATGCTGGCTGGGGGAAACTGACATGGAAGGCTTTACGAACACGACTGGCAAGTTTTCCAGAGCTGCGAGTGATACGGCGGCAGGCACGTGAATGTGAGGACGTGCTGGGCCATCAACCAAAAGACCGGTGTCCAACCCACACAGTGGGGCCTCGGGCCTGCAAGATTGGCCACCACGAGGGCAGAACTTTGAGAGCCCAGCGGCTTGGCCGTCCTCTACACACCTGGGCTACCACAGACAGAACTGACTCCACAGCTGCCCAATATTTCATTTCCTAACGCTCATCATTGTCCAGTAAGCGCTGGGCTGCCCACGACAAGGTCAGGGGCTCTAAGCCAGCGGTCACTCCAAGACAGAAAATGAGGCTGCCCGCTCCCAAGCAGACTTCCAAAGCCAACCAGACCCCTCTAGAGGATCGCTGTGCCTCAGATAATCTGGATCACGAGACCATGGACGTGTGAGAGCATGTCTTTGTTCTGGAAATCAGAAGTGGAGGATGGGAGCATGGTATTTGCAACTTAAAATACCAAGGTATTTCGAATGGTCCTGGTGGGGAGGGGGGGGAATCAAGCCAGTGTGGCCCAATGTTAATGACCGCGCTCTCCAGGCAAAGGGCACGTGGGAGCTCTTTGTATTACCCTGGCAACTCTCCTGCATGGCTGAAACTATTTCAAAGTTAAAAAACAGACCAGAAACCCAGGCTCCACTCCAGACAACTGGAGACTGGCGTCTCTGGGCAGGGGCCAGGCATCCGTTGGCTTTTCGCTTGTTCTGAGGCTCCACAGACGACCCTGGGAGCGAGGTGGCTGGGAGCACGTGGAGCACCTGCCCGGGAACGGTTTGCCCGCGGTGTGGGGACGACGGCTGACAGATGCTGAGCGCCGCCCTCTGAGCTGAACTGTGTTCTCACCTCTCTGACAGGTGGCAAGCCGGAGGCACAGGGAGCCCACACGGCCTGCCCCTTATCACCCAGGCAGGCTGGCTCATGCCTGGGGCCAGGCAGAGGGTGCCCGCAGTCACCAGCCACCCTGGCTCCCCAGAACGCCCTCCTCCATACTCACAAGCTCTTCACCTCAGCCACCGCCTCGGGGCGCGACAGGCGCACCCTCTGCAGGTCCTCCTGCCGTACGCTGTGGTACCTCCTCCGCATCAGCTCGGACTCGGGCAGCCGGGCCCGGCACACCTCCTGAAGGTAGCCCAGCAGGGCAGGCACAGAAATCAGCAGGGCGCCCACCGAGTACCAGGCACCTACGGGATCAGGAACCGCAGGTGAACCGGGCCAGTCCAGACCCACAGCCTCTGTGCGTGCACCCCCCCGCCTCTCCGTGCCAGCCCTGAGCCCAGCTCCACCACAGGTCAGCCGGCAGCTTTGTCCACGCCCTGGCCAACTCATGCAGGCTCTCACGGGCCCAGTCTGTCCGTCTGGCCACTGCTGGGGACCGGTGGTTGCACTAGCAGGCACTTGGGTCTGGAGGCCAGCCGCTGGGCCCCGACAGCAGACGGGAAGCCCTGCGTTTGGCATTGACCTAGCGCCTGCCGTGTGCATGAGAAAGCGAGGCTCAGGGTTTGGAAATACATTCCACGGAGATCTAATTGCCCGGGAAGGTTCTGATCAGGCACAGCCCACCAAGAAACGGAAGCGCCCTGGTGGGAACTGGGTCTGATTTCAACCCCTGGGGTAAGTCGCACAGTCACGGAAAGTCCAGAGACTCCGAACCAGCTGCTCGATTGAAGAAAGCGTAAATGAATGAAGGAGCCCCGCTCCTGAGAACGTGCTGTCACGCCTCTCCGGTCTCCCGAGGGGAGTCACGTGCCTGTAGCCAGATGCCAGTTCCAGGCAGGAACACAGCACGCGCTGTACTGCACAGTCCTCATAAGAGATAGTGACCGACCAAGGACCACCTGGGCCCTCTGCAGACACCCACCCACCTGTCCACCCCGTCACAGACTCCTCCCCCCACTGGGTCTGCCCAGCATACCCCTCCTGGCTCATCTACTGGACCAGAGGAAAATCAACAGTCAGGGCAGAAATCACTCTCCAGCTCGTCTCTGCCGGTGCCCTCATTCCATTTACCCAAATGGTCACTGGGCAGAGGCCAGGGTCCCGGCCACTGCAGCGGTCAAGCAGGCAGCAAACGGCCAGGGTAATCATAAAAACAGCTCCCAAGTACGCTAGGGGTGTGCTGGGATCCAGGCTTTGGCTGGCCCCCCGAAGGAAAGCACAGCTGTCACTGTATCCAGATAAGCACAAGCTTACTTAACAAAGAGGGGAAAGAATTTGCGGGGTCACACCAGTGGGCCAGCCAAGGGTCTGCCCAGGACACAGCCCAGAGGAGTCCATGTTCTGGCACCAAGTGAACAGACTCAAAGGGAGACTACCTCATCCCCCAAGGACAGCTGGTTCCCACCACACCTCACACGGCGCCAGTTGTGTCCTCCCCATGTTCACTCAGGGCCCTCAGCCTGTGGAAGTCGTTCTTACCCTCATTCAGAGTGAGCAGTAAGATGTTGAGGCCCAGACAGGTCAGCAAGGAGCAGAGAGGTGTCTGCCACCTGCAATACACAAAGTTCTGGTTACTAAAGGCAGCCAGGATGAGAACGGGGGTGGTGGGGTGTTGGGACCAGTAGGGAGAGGACGAGACATTCAGTGGGTCTCTCGCTTGGACCAGTGACCAGAGAAGGTAGTAAAGCAGTCCACTGCTGGCCCGTGGAGGGAGAAACCTCAAAACCAGGCCTGTAGAACTTTTCCTGAGGGTTGAGCCCCGGTGGCGTAGTGGTTGTGCCCGGGACTGTGGCCCACTGGGATGGAGATTCAATTCCAGCAGTGGGACTGGGCCTCCTACTCCCACCACCGGAGAGCAGTAATATCCGCCGCCCCCCCCCCCCAAAAAAAAAAGAACTTTTCCTGAAGGCGGCAAAAGCCTGGGCCACAGTTTTAGGCCCCGGTCCTTGGGTTCTATATTCTCTGGGAGAGGCCCAGCTGAGAGTTCCTTGGTGAAAATTTCCCTTAACTCGTTTTTACAATCTCATAAGTAATGCATGAGCCGACACTCAGGGTATCACGCTGATCTAATACAGAACTGGATTAAGAACAAAATGTCAAGGGCTTTTTTGATAGCGCGAATTACTTTCTCTTCTCACTCAGTAATTTGAGAGCCTGCATTGAACATATATATTATTAACTCATAAGGAGAGACAACAATGCTTTTAACACACTTTAAAAATGCAGACAAGAGAGGATGTCGTATTCACTCGGCAGATACACAGAGTGAACTGCGGCAGATAGATGCATGAGACCCAGCCCTCACAGAAAGGCTAAGGGGAGTTGGGTATGGAGACCACCACCTTCCAGCTGCTGAGGGCAAGCGCACAGTTGTGGGCAGCTGAATCCTGCTAAGGGGCACGTACAGGACAAAAAGGGGCACGTAACCACCAACAGTCTACAGTGCAGGCAATCGGGAGGGAGGGACAAATACACGACAAGTTTTAGTTAAAGAAATTGACAAGCTGATGCCAAAGGGGGTTTTTCGAGTACGCTCAGGGAAGCTGGCTTGTTGCTGGGCTGCTTGTTTTTAACAAGCGTTCTGCAGGTTGGGCCAGAGGGACCTCTTTGAGACCCCAGAATTATGCCATAGCAGCTCCCGGGGGAAAAAACAAGTACAAGTCAGATGTCCATGCCAGGCACAGAAACCTCCCAGCGCTGGGGCTGCTTCTGTTTCCAAAGCCTCGTCTCCCCCATCGCCCTCTTTCTTGACAGACACTTTTCTCATGGGAGGCCCAACCTCGAGAAGGGCTGAGCCAGCAGAGGGGCAGCTTTTCAACTTGTACCACTGGCTCCAGGCTTCTCACAGAACACCCAAAGCCCACGATTAGGTCCCTCTGCAAAGGCAAATCCTCTTTACCAAGACAAGAACAAGAGGCACCACGTAATCCGACAGCTGCGCCCAGGACCAGTGCTCCAGGTCCCAGCACCTCGGGGACCACAGGCTGTTAGGGCTTTTCAAAAAGGGCCAGGGCTATGGACTCCCCTACCTGACTTGACTCAATCCTACCACTGCCTCCGGCCTTACGTGTCCACAAGGTGGGAAGAGCCTCCCAGGCTAAATCTGTCCAGAAGCAGCAACGAAGAAGGGACAGGCACCGTAAAGCATCTGTTCTGTTCAACGTTTGTGTGTCACCAAGGGGACACACACACACACACACACACACACACACACAGAAAACATGCTCCCCAGAGGCAAGAAAGCGTCAAAGCTCATTCCAGGCAGACAGTCATGAGAAGCGCATCCCTGTAGGAGCAGAGTGGAGCCCATCACTCTGAGAGCGGCCCCAGGCCCGTCCCCAGGACCCTGCTATACATTAACGGGGTTCTAGAGCATAGTGGTTAGGTATTGGGCTGCAATCCACACAGCCAGCAGTTCGAAACCACCCACAGTGCCTCTGGAGAAGGCCTGGGCTTTCTCCTCCAGTAATCAGTCTCGGAAACCCACAGGGAGGTTGCTGCGATTGACTTGATGGCAGTGAGTTTGTTTTGGGGGGTTAGATGTACTGAAGGGGCTCTGGGGGCATCGTGGGTTATGTGCTGGGCAGGAAAAAGAGGAGTGAGTTAGTGAGGCTTTCTGTTCCCATAAAGAGCTACAGTCTCAAAAACTAGGAAGGTCTGTCCTACCCTGTCCTATGGGCTCTCCACACGTTAGGATCAACGGGAGGGCAGTGAGTTCAGTTCTATTGTTGGGAGTAAAAAGGAGGAGTCCTGGTAGTATATGAAGCTCTTCATCACAAGTCAGGTGCTAACCACAAGGTCGGCAGTTTGAAACCCCCTGCCCCACAGGATAAAGCTGAGGCCCTCTACAGTCCCTGGAATCAGCAAGGGCTATTCTACCCTGTCCTCAAAGGTCACTGTGAGTCGGAAGCAGCCCGATGATGGTGAGAGTCTTTGTTCGGAAGTTACAGGGGAAACTGGTGCGGCAGTGGTTAAAGTGCCCAGTTGCAAAGGAAGAGGCCGGCCACCCTGCCCATGGAAGCAAGATGTTTCCATAGAGGCAAACGGCCTGGAAAAAAGTCATAGTGGGGGGCTGAGCCCCGGTGGCGTAGTGGTTGTGCACGGGACTGCGGCCCACAGGGGCGGAGGTTCCATTCCAGCAGTGGGGCTGGGCCTCCTACTCCCACCACCAGAGAGCAGTGATGCCCCCAAAAATTTAAAATTTAAAATTTAAAAAAATTTAAAAAAATAAAAAGTCAGAGTGGGAACCCACTGAGAACCCACTGGCTAGCAGTAAGATTGGTTTTTTTTTTATTTGTTTGTTTGTTTGTTTGGAGGATACAACCAAAAGAAAAGTGTTGGAATGCTCACTCACTATTATCCAGACTTATCCTGGACTTACCGCCCAGGATAAACGCTCACCGCCCACCTGATTCCACCGGGGGCATCCCAGAGGGGGAAGAACTCTTGAGAACCTGGGGAAAACTCAAAACTGCTCCGGAGAAACGCGCAAAAGCCTACACGTGCAGTCTCTGGGGATCCAGGGACTGCCGAAAGCCACCCACTGGCTCCCACTTTACAGCTCCCACTCTCTAGGACAACCGGATTTTTATGGGACTCCTGATGGGGTACATTAGGCCACTTTGCTAAAAATTAAGAAGAACGAAAAAAGATTTAACTCAAATCCAATCCAACCTTTAACCCTAACGTGCCGTTTTCACGGTGAGGACGCTACCAGACCCACAGAGGTGAGAAACACGGCGGGACAGATGCTCAGTCACATCCGCAAGCCAGTGTCACCCAAGAAGAGCCTCGTTTTGGATGGAAAACAATTTGCGGCCCGTAATAACCACATATACACAGCCCTGATTTGGATCCAAACAACTGTACATTACACTCTTGGGCCAAATGACGAAAGCTGACACAGGAGGACAACCCAGAAGCACTGTTTGTTTGCACTGGTCTAACATTGGGATTAGGAAAGGAAGTGCCCGTATTATTCAGGGATCCACACTGCTCTGTCAGGTGGAACACTTCAACATACAACAGAAAGTGAACAGAAAGAAGAGAAAGGAAAATCACCAAGGAATAAGCCAGAGCAGAAATAGGAACCAAAAAAGGTCAAGATTCATAATGCTAGGGTTTAGAGATCATAAACCAAAAATCTCCCTATCACCACGTCGAGGCCGACACCTAAGGACATGATAGGACAGGGTGGAACTGCCCGGTGGGTTTCTGAGACTGCAGCTCTTTGCAGAAGCAGAAGGCCTGGCCTTCCTCCCATAGGGCAGCTGGGGGTTTCCAACTGCGGACCTCGTGGCTACTGCCCCGATGTGTACACCACCAGTCACTAACTTACTCATAGGTAATTTCCTCAGTCCTGCCTCTTAGAGCAGAGTTTCCTTTTGCTTGGGATGATATCCTAACTTAAGTATTGATTATGCTAATATTGGGAGTATCGAAAAGAAAACCCTGCTCTAAGAGGCAGGACTGAGTAAATGACTTCAAAGCCAGCAAGCAGCCTTGTGGGTAAGGGTTTATTTGGCCACAAAAAAGAAAGCTTTGTTTGTTTGTTTTCGTTTGGGGGCATCACTGCCCTCAGGTGGTGGGAGTAGGAGGCCCAGCCTTTGCTCCGTGGAGCTGGAATCCAAGCTCCAGCCCAGTGGGCCGCAGTCCCGCGCACAACCACTACGCCCCCGGGGCTCAGGCCAAAGAAGAAAGTTTTATGCCTAAGACAGAAGCTTTTCTACATCTGCCTCACCTGGGCTATGCCTCAGACACATGACAAGCCTGTAACAGACCTGGGTGGCTGAGGCGCCCTGTGGGAAGCCAACCCCAGTCCATGGGACCCCCCAGCTCTGCACCTCACCACGGTTGCCCAGTCACTGTCAAAATGGCCAGCAACCTATATGCAAAGCAGGATGCGGAAGCTCTGCAGGCTGGAGCAGCAACACAGTCCTGTACCTGAGCAGGTATCGGACGCCGTCACCTGCATCCTTCAGGGGTTCCAGGTAGATCTCCAGTCTCTTATAGGACAGAACCAGGTTGAAGAGATCAAATGCCGGGGACTTGGTAGGAGCAGGTGGAGTCTCCAGGGGGGGCTCGGGCATCACGCTGGGGCTCACCTCCGGCCCACTCCCCTCACGATCCGATGTCTGCATTCTGTAACCACAAGGATTGCTGACATTTGTGTGGCACTTCCAGCCTTCTCACACGTCGATTTGCATTATTATTCTGTGTGGGACCCAGACCGAAACGGACGGGTAGGTGGGCAAGACAGCAGGTGGAATGCCCTTTTCAGAGGGGACACTTAAGTTCGGCACGGTCAAGTGAATTACCATAAATCCTGTCCCTCAGGCCCCAAGCCCAATGCATTCATCCCCACAGATGGATCAAGAAAGGTGTGGGGGGAGAGGGGGGACAGCATGGGAGCCTTACACAATGTTCTGGAATGTTTTCCTCCACTCCTTACCAACTTCCTTCCTACTCATCCTTCAGGACTCAGTTTAACCATCATTCCTCCATTTCCCAGTCCACACTACGAGACTCTCCCCAACCTCCCACAGCACAGCGCCCCCCCCCGCCCAAACTGAAACTCTGCTTTGTCTCACTGCCCCTCTGAACACTGAACACGGTCAAGGGCTAAGTCTCCCATTCACCATTGTCTCTGCACATGGGGGACATCCCCTTTTTTGGGGGGAGGGGGGGCATCACTGCTCTCCGGTGGTGGGAGTAGGAGGCCCAGCCCCACTGCTGGAATTGAACCTCCGTCCCAGTGGGCCGCAGTCCCGCGTACAACCACTACGCCACCGGGGCTCAGCCCTGACATCCCCTTTTTTTAAAAAATCATTGTATCGGGGACTCTTACAGCTCTTATCACAATCCATACATGCATTGTGTCAAGCACATGTGCACGCATGTTGCCCTCAGCATTTTCAAAATATTTTCTTTCTGAGCCCTTGCTATCAACTCATTTCCTCTCTCCCCCACCCTCTCTCCCGAACCCTTGAAAATTTATAAATTCATTTTGCATGTCTTACATTGACCAATGTTTCGCTTGACACAGTGGACGGCGCTGCTGAGAAAATGTCCCAGCCACCGCCAGCACTCCAGGGCTCTGGGGTTTTCTCCAGTTCCGTCCCATCCTTTGACCCGCCCCCCCTACGCCCACCTGTGCCATGGGGGCATCGCAACAACTTTCGGGAGCCATCCCAGGCCATGGCTTCTCCTCCCTACCCCCGACCCCACGGCCGCCTCTCCTCCGCGTGGAACCCCAAGAGAGCAGCCATTACCTTCCATAAGGCCCCCTTCTCATCTCCCTCCTTTCTGAATTTCAAAGTCCTCCCGGGAACGCGCTCGGCAGACAGCAGGAGTGGGATCTGGGCGCACAGGGCTGCACACGCCAGGCCCAGGCACTGCGCTGCGATCTGACAGCGGGGTGGGCAAAGGGGCCACCCGGGGCCCGAAATCCCTGTGGATGGAGCC
>PVJH01028473.1:0-27273 GCA_004026705.1 Nesogale talazaci
GCTTTCTGCGGCGCGTCCTTCTCCTGCTCGCGCTTCTCGGCCCGCCGCGTCAGGACCTCCGCTTCATGGGACCAGTGTCTTTCTCCTGCAGCTTCTAATTTCTTCTGATTTTCCTCCAGGGAGAGGTCCTTCTTCTTTGGGGGAGAAAGAGGGCATTCTGGGAAGCCTCTTTTGAATGGGGCCGAGAATCAGCTCAAAGGTTTGGCCAGAGGCCGCTTCTCCAGTTCTCCCACCTGGATGTCAGGAGAAGCCGTGGTGAGCAGCAGACAGGAGCCTGGCAGTGTATTCTATGCAATCCCCGGGGAGGGGAGTCCTGCGCGGTCTGAGCCACCTGGCCACACTCTGGATTTTGTTCTTTTGGCAGTCCATGCTACTTAAAATTTTTTGACATTTCTACGTTACTTGATTACCCGAGAGTTTTTCAAATTGTGGTAGATCTCCAAGTTTTTCCCAAGATGTTTATTGGGGAAAAAAATTACAAATAAATATTTAGACCTGTGAAGTCCAAGCCTGTGCTATTCAATGATATCAATTTGGAAGCATTCACACCCTCAGATGCAGTAATTTCACTTGAACATATATATTTTTATATATAGGCTAGCATATGTGTTCAGGGATGACTGTGGTAGGATATTTATTGAAGAATTGCTTGCTGTAACAATGTAGTGGAAACTACCTAAATGACATCAACAAGGGATAATTAAATACATTATGGTAACTATCATAGATATTGATAAAGAATGCTCTTCAGGCGATACCGTTAGGTTAATTTTTTTACACTTAAAAGCAAGTTTTTAGAACTGTGTGTCCTGGAGACTGTCAGGAAAAAACATTTGCGTTAGAAAGAAGAGGACAGCAGTGTTCATAAATACTCATATATAAATGGATGTCTGAAAGGGGAAAGGGGAGGATTTGGAAGCCTGGAGATAGGACCAAGAAGTAGTTACTTCCACTGTATACCCTCATCTGGTTAGCACGATTGCTAACCTAGGCGCCAGCGATTTCACCCTCCAGCTTCTCCAGTGCAGAGTCATGTAGCAGTCTGCTTCTGTGAAGATGATGACAGTGGAAATGTTAAGCCCAGCTTAGAACATGGTTTCATGTCAGTCAGAGCGGACTCACTGCCTACAGGTGTGATTTGGGTTTGTTGAGTGCTCTACTAGATAGCAGTGAAGTTTTAATTAATTTAAAATTACTAAATAAAAATTTTAAAGCTCTTTAAAGCACTATTTATTCATGTTTTTAAATGACTTCACCTTTTATTAGCTGGTTAAACTAAGTCACATTGCATACTCTCTTGGCTCTCAATGTAAGCGTGGGTGATAATTATTTCTAGGCATTAATGACATACTTAAGACAAGTGCACGGCTAATCCCTAAATAAGGGCCACTTATTGCTGTGTTCTATAGATGAGCAAGTTAGTTTGCTGAGATAGAACCATGCGGCAAAGATGGTTTTAATAGACAGTCTATGAAAGGTGGCTTTTAGTTTTGAATAAGCATCTTGGAACTGCATCCTAGCCTGGTTTTGCCACTACTTTCTCTCCTTGTGTCTTTTTGACTGCCTGTATTCTAAATACCCTCTGCCTCAGTGATCTGAGTGTGACCATGGTGGACATGTGTGATTTCAGGACACTTCATACCTGTTCATTACTGGCCCCGATGTTGTGAAGTCTGTCACAAATGAGAATGTTACCCAGGAAGAGCTTGGTGGAGCCAAGACCCACACCACAATGTCAGGTGAGAGGCCTTGAGGCTGAGCTTACTATTTTTCTTTTTTTTTTTAAGCATTTTATTATGCTCCACTTAAAACCTTTAACTTTCACTTAAAAGTTTACATTGAAAATTAGTTTTCCAAACCAGAATTTATACCCAAATTGTTCTATGTATGTCTCCTTTTCCTTCCTGGGTTTCCTTATTTCCTCTAACTGGCCCTTCTGGCTTTTCATCTTTGATTTTGGGTAAATGCTCCCCTTTTGGTCTTGTGTAGTTGGTTGTTCTAAGCACATTTTCTCTGGTGTTTTAGACCTGTCTAAAAGGGAGTGTATTCAGTTTCAAATTAGAAGATTGTTTAGAATGACAATCTTGGGGTACCACACTTTTTTTGAGACCAGTAAACCTGTTATTATAATTAATTTCTAAGATGATTTCTTTTCTACTTACCCATTCTAACCTGGGATCTTCTATTGTAGTACTCCTAGGGTGGTTGGTGGGGGTGTTGGGGTACCATCTGGAGCAGTGGTTCTCAACCTGTAGGTTGCAACAGAGAGGTCACCTAATGAAACATCCTGAATATCAGATATTTACACTAAGATTCATAACAGCAGCAAGCTTACAGCTATGAAGTAGCAATGAAAATCATTTAATGGTTGGGAATTGCCACAATGTGAGGAACTGGATTAAAGAGTCGTGGCATTAGGAAGGTTGAGAACCACTGTTCTAGAGCTTCTGGTTTCAGGATAGAAAAGGCTTTCAAAGCTTTAATGATTTTAGGTGCTACTCACCAGACTGTGACGTATATTTAGGAACTATGTTTTGCCCATCAACCTAGATAGACCTCCAGATGATATTCCTTAGTCTTCAAGTCTAATTGTTCAGTTCCAAGTAGTTTTTGTAAATGTGCCCCCTATGTCGCTCTCATCTATATGAGTATACAGGTAGTTTTTATAAATTCATATGTAGACGTTTATGCAGCTATATTTGTATATGTATATAGAGGTATTCCTTTGCAACTTCATATATTTGGTATATATATTTACCTAAGTATTCACAAATTATTACTTGTTACTGTTCTGGCAAGATTTTTTAAAATATCAGAACAATGTTTACTTTTAGTTTATTGACTATGTAAATGCATTCAGTTGTATAGAGCATAACATACTGCAGATAACATTGAGGGGAATGGGAATTTTGGAACACTTCACTGTATGAACCAAGAGATGTCCATTTGAAGAGAACAAGGGAACATACAACCAAAGAAACCAAGCTCACTGCCATTGAGTCAATGCTGATTCACATTGACCCCCTTTGGGTTTCCAGGAAAGAAAGCCCAGGCTTTCAGTGTGGTTTAAAATTAGGAAAGGTATGCTTTAGGAAATTAGGTTTAGGAAATTAGGTTTAGGTATACTTTAGGAAATTAGGAAAGGTATGCTCTCACCATCTTCTTTTTTTCCCCCAATCATTTTATTGGGGGCTTATACAACTCTTATCACAATCCATCCATCCATCCATCCATTGTATGCAAAGCACATTTGTACATTTGTTGCCATCATTATTCTCAGAACATTTTCTTTCTACTTAAGCCCTTGCTATTAGCTTCTCGCAAGATTTTTAAAAATAATAGTATCGGGCTGAGCCCCGGTGGCATGAGTGGTTGAGTGCGGGACTGCGGCCTGCCGGTGTGGTGGTTCGAATCTAGCGGCGGCTCTCAGGAGCAGCGCTGGGTAGCGCTCCCTGACCACCAGAGGCAGTGATGTCCCCTGCCCAAAAATAATAGTACCGACTGTCTCAAAAAAACTTACTACCATGACGTCGATTCTGACGAATAACAACCGTATGGACAGGATAGAATACTCCTGGAGGTTTCAGAAATAACCAGTCTTTCAGGGGAGTAGATAGCTTCATCTTCTTCCTGCTGAGCAGCTGGTGGTTTTGAACTGCTGACCTTGTCGTTAGCAATCTAAAATGCAACTCACTAAGCTGCCAGGGCTTGATGACACACACAAACACACACCCCACCCCCACCCCCACCCCCACCCCCGCTGCTTATAGTTACAGTGTCTTTTATTCTTGCGTACCTTTCAGTTTCTTCCTTTGTCCTAGTCATTTTGGGCTGACTTCCTGAATTTTGTGTATTTCCTTAAAATTATTTTAAGCAATTTTCACTCTGAGTTGCGCTTGTATACTATCTACTTGGTGATATTCTCTCTTCCCCTACCCTAAAATTGATACCCATCATAAAATGTTTCTTCACTTTTTATATTAGTGAATTTATACTGTATTTGTGTGTGTCTTTTTTCCATTTTAAAGAACTTGTTTGCTTTTTGAATGTTGAGGTATTGATATTCTTAATAAATATGAGATTTCATTGTTGAAATCTACTGGCTATAATTGTCTTGACATTTTTTACCACTTTATTTGTAAGGAATTTGATTTATAGTTTTATTTTCAGTCATGGCTTCAAGGAATGAATTTGGGAGCATTTCTTTCATTCTTCTGTGATCATTTAATAGAATTTTTCGGTGAAGTTATCAGGGATAGGGCCTTTTTGTTTTTTTATAATGACCTTTTGATTTCTTCTTTTGTTCTGAGGCTATTAAAATTTTCATTTCAGTTTGTGTTAGTTTAGTAGATTATATCTGAAAATTTGCCACCTAGGTTTTCAATTTTGTTGGGATAATATTTTTTAATAATCTTTTATAATACTTTTTATTTCCCTGGTCCTGTTATAATGTCACCCACCTTATTTCTTATTTTGATAATTTGTATTTTCTCATTCTTTGTTAGTTTGACCAGAGGTTTGCTGATTTTATTTATACTTTCAAAGAACTAGCTTTTAGTCTTACTGATTTTTCAATACATATTGAGAAATATTTATTTCTAATTGCAAATAAATGAAATTTTGTCTTGAAGCATGTCTTCATGCCAAGTACTCACTCGTAGGTGGGCGTATCTGCATGTTGGCGGGCCCTCCTGGAGATGGATCGAGGAGCAGTGTCTGGGTTCCTAGGACTGTAGGAAATATGTGTTTTCCGATGGTCTTAGGTGATCCTTGTGAAAGAGTTGTTAGACCCCCGCAGGTTGAGAACTGTTGCCACAAAGAGTTAGTCACAAAGACCCACGGGATCATTTCTACCTTGTCTTACAGGGTCAGTCATACTGATTCTTTTTGTTTTGTGTTTTATTTGTTTCTGCTCTCATCTTTATTGTTTCCTTTGCTGACTCTAAAATTCTTTTATATCATTTTATGATTTTATAGTTTATAGGGAACGCATAGTTATCATAACACTCATCAAGCAGTTACATCAAGCACTGTGGTACAGTTGCTACCATCCTGCTACCCTTATGACATCATCACTCCCACTACTATTCCTTAGGGTTTTATTGGCCCTGATTCCATGTGTTGAGAGCTCTTCTCTGTACAACTGTGTGTACTCCATGCTAGCCGGATTTGTAAGAATTTGTAAGAACTGGGTCTTGGTAGTGTGTGGGAGGAAGCATTCAGGAGCTAGAGGAATGATATGTGTGTTTTGTCTTTGCATCTTGATGGAATTGTCTCTTCCTTGTAACCTCTCTGGTGGGGGGCAGGGCGTGTCCAAGTATCCATAGAGGGGCTTTGGGTATCCACGTCAACTTCCCTCACATTGATATTAGTGTTTGCTTTGGATCTTTTGATAGATGATTTTGTCATGATCACACAGGCTGGTATGCTTCTTCTGTGTGGGCTTATTTGCTTTCCTGCTAGATGGCTGCTTGTGTAACTTCACGCCTTTAAGCCCCCAGAAGCTATATATTTTGATAGCCTGGCACCATCCACTTTCTTCACCACATTTCCTTATGTACCCATTTTGTCTTCAGTGATTGTGTGGGGAAGGTAAGTATCAAAGTGCCAGGTTATTAGAACTAAGTGTTCTTGTGTTTAGGGAGACATTGAGTAGAGGTCCAGAGTGTCTGTCTGCTATCGTAATACTTAATATGTAAATATTTGCACATTGGCCTCTATTCCTTTCATTTGCATATATATACATACCTATAGCTATACCTCTATAAATAGCTTTTGCTTCCTAGCTCTTTCCTCTGTTTACTTTCACCTTCTTCCTGTCCCACTATCATGCTCACTCTCCACTTGGCTCTCAGTATTTCCTCTCAGATGCATTACACTTGATCAAACCGCACCAGGCCTCCTCGCCAACATTTTTAGGTCTCTTGTTCTTTCCTCATCCCTGAGTTTGTTGGCTCCCCACTCACCCTTCCCACCCTGTGCTCTCTCTCCCTGTTCCCATTGTTTTCTCCTCAGGATTGTTTATCCTGCCTATCTTATATAGGTAGACATAGGGTAAAAGGAAAACAAAAATGAGAGTTCTGGGTCTGTCTGCTGACCCATATGAGTGTTTTCCAGTCAGGTCTGATGAGCTGCCACGCCCTATCCCCTGAGTCAGAGGCAGGGTTCCTTGGGAACTTTCTGCCCTGTTGCACCCCTTTCAGGTTTTACCCTGAGTGAGCAGACTGGGCACACTCTATTCACAGTGTCTCCAGTGCTGGCCCCCATGGTGCTATGGTTCAGTGAGGACCAGCGTAACTCATGGTTGGGCCTGCCCTAAGGCCTGCTTTGGACACTGACTGCTCCAAGCAGGGATGGTGTCCCTGGGGCTTGTTGGGCTATGATGAGGTTCATTCTCTCTCTCTCTCTCTCTCTCTCTCTCTCTCTCTCAGTTTGTACCCATGTGGTCTTGGCAGACTCACCACTCTCTCTGGGCTATATCTTCAGTGCTGTCCTCTCTATTTCATTCTTCAGGGTAGGGTTCCACGTAGCTCATCTTGGCCCCACCATCCTCTCTGTCAGTTTCCTGCTCCATGTCAGTATCTTGCCTCTCAAGGTTTGGTGCCCTGGGGTGGTATCTGATCCAGGTTTAGGCCTTTCTTTTTTTGATGAGTGTGTTTAGTGTGATAAATTACTTTTGAGCACTATTTTTTTCCAATGATTTTATTGGGGACTCTTACAGATCTTATAACATTCAATACATCATTTGTATCAAACATATTTGTACACATCTTGCCATATTCATTTCCAAATATTTTCCACTTGAGCCATTGGTATAAGCTCTTCTTCCCCTTCCCCTTTTTTTTTTTAAGAATCATTTTATTGGGGGCTCATACAACTCCCATCACGATCCATACATACATCAATTGTATGCAGGCCACATTTGCACACTTGTTGCCATCATCACTCTCAAAACATCCTATCTCCACTTAGGCCCCCAATACCAGCTCCCTATATTTCCCTTCCCTCCCCCTTCTCCCTCCCCTGTGAACCCTTAATACTTTACAAATTGTTATTTTTTCATATTGTATACTGTCCAGTGTGTACCTTCACCCACTTCCCTGTTAGCTGTGCCCCAGAGAGGAGGTTATATGTAGATTCCTGAAATTGGTTCCCCCTTTCTACTCCACCATCCCTCCACCCTCCCAGTATCACCACTCCCACCATTAGTCCTGAGGGAACATCTATCCTAAATTCTCCTTGTTTCCAACTCCAGTGTACATCCCCTGTTCTAGCTGAATCTTCTGGTAGAACTGGGATCATGATGGTGGGAGGAAGCATTTGAAAACTCGAGGAATGTTGCATATTTCATTGTTGCTACACTGTACCTTAACTGGCTCTCTCCTCCCTGCAATCCCTCTGTAAGAGGATGTCGTTTCACCTATTGATGTGCTTTGGTTCCCCAATTTGTACTCCCCCTCACTTATAATCCTATGTTTAGTTCTTTGATGACTGGCACCGGTTCCCTTCAACATCTCGTGGTCACACAGACTGGTGTGCTTTGTTGCTCCTGAGCTGGGTGGCCGCTTGTTTACTCAAGCCTTTAAGGTCCCAGACACTCTATCTTTTGATAACCAGGCACCATCAGCTTTCTTCATCACGTTTGCTTATGCACACATTTGTCGTCAGCGATCATAACAGGAAAGTGAGCACACAGTGTTATGCTTTTTAGTTCTTGAAGTCTGATAACTGATCCCTTTGACACCTTGTGGTCCCACAAACTGGTGTGCTTCGTCCATGTGGACTTTGTTTCTTCTGAGCTAGATAGCCACTTGTTTACTTTCAAGCCAGTAAGGCCCCACACGCTACATCTTTTGATAGCCGGGCACCTCAGCTTTCTTCACCACCTTTGCTCAGACACTCATTTGTCTTCAGTGATCATGTTGGGAAGGTGAGTATCAAGAAATTCCAATTTTATTGAACAAAATGTTCTTGTGCTGAGGAAGTACTTGAGTGAAGATCCAATGCCGATCTGCTGTCCCACCACTAACCCTATAAGTATATGTTTAACACCATTTTTTTCCAGCTAAAGTTTGTTTATTTTATTTATTTATTTATTTATTTTGCGTGGGGGGCATCAGTGCTCTCTGGTGCGAGTTGGAGGCCCAGCCTTGCTCCTGGAGAGCTGCTGCTGGATTTGAACCACCAAGCCAGTGGGGCGCAGTCCCGCACTCAACCACTATGCCATCGGTGCTCAGCTGAGCACTATTTTTTAAAATCATCTTATTGGGGACTTATACAACTCTTATCATAATCCATATATCCATCCATTGTGTTGAGCGCATTTATACATTTGTTGCCATCATCATTCTTAAAACATTTGCTTTTTACTTGAGCTCTTGGTATCAGCTCCTCATTTTTCCCCTTCTCTCCCTGTCTTTCTCCCTCAAACCCTTGCTAATTTATAAATCATTATTATTTTTTCATGTCTTACACTGTCTGACGTCTCTCTTTACCCAATTTTCTGTTGTCTATCCCCCGGGGAGAGTGTTATATGTAGATCCTTGTAATCAGTTTCTCCTTTCTGCCCCACCTTCTCTTCACCCTCCCAGTATCACCACTGTCACCATTGGTCCTGAGGGATTTATTTGTCCTGGATTCCCTGTGTTTCCAGTTCTTACATGTACCAGTGTACATGCTCCAGTCTATCCAGATTTGTAAGGTAGAATTGGGATCCTGATAGTGGCGGGGTGGCGGTGGAGGAGCATTAAACACCTAGAGGAAAGCTGTATGCTTTATCATAACTATACTGCATCATGACTGACTCGTCTTCTCCCTGCAACCCTTCTGTAAGTAGATGTCCAGTTGCCTACAGATGGATTTGGATTCCCACTGTGCACTGCCCCTCATTCATAATATGATTTTTTTTGTTCTTTGATGCGTGACGCCTGAACCCATCGACACCTTGTGATCACATAGGCTGGTGTACTTACATGTGGGCTTTGTTGCTTCTGAGATGTATGGCTGCTTGTTTATCTTCAAGCCTTTAAGCTCTCTAATTAAGTTCTTTAACGTAAAATAAGAAAGATATCTCTAAGGTGAACTAGAGGCATATTGAAAACATAGAGAAATGGGTTTGGGGCTCGCACTTAATCCCAGCTCCAGTCTAAGAACAATTAGTCCTTATGACATGGCTCTGCTTGAACTCACCTTCATGAAGGAAACATGGAAGATGTGGGTGCTACAGCAAAGCGTTGTGAAAAAAGTAGCTAGTACCTGCCTATCAGAAGTCATGGTGTCTGGGGTCCTAAAGACTTGTTTTCAAACAGTGACTCAAGTGAGAAGTCAACTAACCCAATAGGGAGGAGCACACTGACATGCATGATCCAAGGACTGTACATTATATAATCAAATCTGAAGGAGGGAATGGTATCAGAGATTAAATTGTGAAATTCTGGTTTTCAGAAGGCTATGGATAACAGTGAAAATCCAAAATATATATGGAGGATCTACATATGGCATAGGCCTCTGGTGATTTCCCTCTGATCATAATCAAGAGATGAAATAGCCTGGTTATCAGACAGGGTAGTGTAAAGACAACTCTAGCAGATCAAAATGAAAAAAAATTGAATTGAATGGTTAACACCTTATCACTTGATCTCCCTTTTGACATACTTTGACTTGGGTCCGGTTTTTAATATTTTATGTTTTCCAAGCCAGAGTTTATCTCTGTTATATCTTGTTATTGTTAGTAGTCTTCTAGACTCTCTACTATCCATTTTTCTACGTTTTTTAGTATGTGACACCCAGGGTGGATGCATCTATAGAGAAAATAAGATAATAATGACCAGATTAAGGGTTTGGGGGATATAGCAGGGGAAGTGGTGGGGGAAGGGCAGTCATGGAAAGCTCATTTCAAGGAGCACAAGAATGTAGAAAATGTTTTGAAACTGATTGTGTTAGAAATTGCACAATGCTTTTTGATATGACTAAACTGTTCAATGGTATGATGGCTGGATTATGTCATATAGTTTAAAAAACAAGCCAACAAGAAAGCAAAACATGGTTAGATTTGAAACACCAAGGCATTAATGTAAAAATTGGCATTATGAAAAAATGAAGGGTGACACATTAGATTAAAAAAAAATGCAGGAAGCTGAGCCCTGGTGGCGCAGTGATTGTGTGTGGGACTATGGCCCACAGGGTTGATGCTTCAAATCCAGCAGCAGCTCTCCAGAACCAAGGCTGGTCTTCCTACTCCCACCAGGACAGTGATGCGGAAAAATAAAAAACAAACAAACAAACAAAAACAATGAAGGATGATTGCATCGTTACATAACTGCCGACCCACTGGGAACCCTGGTCTTGTCAAGTTGACCTTAATCATCGTTGCTGGTTTTCCTCCAATTCATCACTGCCAGAGGTCACATGATTTTAGAGGGTTTTTAAAATTTTTAATTTATATTTTTTTGGGGGGGCATCACTGCCCTCTGGTGGGAGTTGGAGGCCCAGCCTTGTTCCTGGAGAGCTGCTTTTGGATTTGAACTGTCAGCCCAGTGGGTCACAGATCTTAGGGTTTTGTTATTGTCGTGTGAAATGTTAGATAGTGAGATGGTTAAGAAGTGAGGAGTAGGTAAGTGTACAGATATTCTGGGCTTTGCTGTTGCAATGAAATTTTCTTTTTCCAGAAAGGCATGGAAATTGGAGGATGGCATGAATCTGATTTTAGGGAAGACACATTTTCTGTTGAAGTAATTATTGTAATTCCACATTTTCTAAAAGAAAACTCAAGTAAATGAAGTTGGGTTATATTTTTAGCTAAATTGCAAACAAACTGCTTACTATGCACTCAACACTGTGGCTAATGATAGGAAAAGTTGCCTCAGGGACAGATTTAAAGTAATGAGAGACTCATGTGAGCCCGCGCCTCATGTACCGTGCCGGTCTGTGGTTACAGCATTGGATCATGGTTTGTCCCAATTTCCCCCTTGCTGTTCCTTCCTGTCACGCAGGTTCCCACTCACATTGATCCCATATGCGCTCTATAGGCTTCCGTAGCGGTGGCCCCTGGAAAGACAGATCTGTTGGCAGGGCACCTGTGGTTGGTTTTGAATTGTGGTCTAACGCGTAGCGCGTTGTGCTACCCAGGGCCGTGTGTTTCGCTCGTCACTCACTGCCATGGAGTCGGTTCTGAGTCACAGCGACTCTGCAGGACAGGGTAGGTAACACCGCCCCCATCCGCAAGAGTAGAAACCTCATCTCTCTCCCGAGGAGCAGCTGGTGATTTCAAACTGCTGACCTTGCAGTTAACAGCCCCCAGCCACCCACTCCTCGACGAGGGCTCCTGCTTCTCCCTCAGTGTGCACGAAGCAGCGCTGCTTCTCGCTCTCACCCCCGTCAGACATCCGGGGAACTATGTGCAAAAGACTCAGAGCACTGGGTTCCTCTGCCTTCTCAGGTTACTGTGAACATGCCCCATCCCTCTCGCTCACAGTTTGTTGCGTCTGTAACACGTCTAGTATCAACAAGGACTGCTTATCCTAGGCTTATCCTAGTCCATCTTCACTCTTTTGTCTTGTGGAGTATTAACTGCAGCTCCACTGCAGTGAAAGAGTATTGATTCTTGGCGTCTTAGACTTGATGAAGTTCGGTGCTTATTTTTGCTGATTTAAATATGTTTGTAGTAGAAAATTTGACCTATCCGGGAGTAAAAATCTCCAGGAATTCTCTCATCCACAGATAATCACTGCTGACATTTTGGCATTTCCCCTGACATTCTCTTCATGCTAGTGGGTTTGGTGACACACATGCATGCTTGAACATAAGCACACTCATAGGTAACCTGTTTTTTTTTTGTTTTGTTTTGTTTTTTGGGCATCACCACCCTCTGGTGGTCATGGGAGCTACCCAACCTTGCTCCTTGAGAGCTGCTGCTGGATTTGAACCGCCAAGCCAGTGGGCTGCAGTACCACACTCAACCACTATGCCACCGGGGCTCAGCCTATGTAACCTGTTCTTACTAACCAGCTCCTAGAAATGAACATCTGCTCATGAGGTTACATTTTGTTCTGTGTTACAATTTTAGATGTTTAAAGATAGTGAGTTGGAATTTCAGGCTGAGACTCTTTGATGAGCTGTGTCGGGCATGACCTTGTATCTCTCGGGCAAGTTCAAAGCAAAAGATGCTCTATTGTTTTCTTTTTTGGGGTGCCTTCCCTTGGTAATGACTTTATTGAGGTAAGTATGCATACTTCATGATAATCCCATATAAAGTATATATAATTTAGTGGATTCTAGCACATTTAGCCTTACACAATAATCACTACAGTGAAGTTCAGAATTTTTTTATCACTCCAAGGAGGAACCTCATACTGTTTAATCTTCCCCCCCCTAGACCTCTCATCTCCTCTATTATAAATATCCACCAATCTACATTGTATCTATAGACTTTCTACTCTGCCTGAACATTTTATGTAGATGGACTCCATGTATATGACACTTTGTTTGTGGCCTGTGTGGCCTGCTGTCATTTGACACACAGCATAAATTGACACTTCATCCTCTTATTGCCGTTAGAGAAAAGACCCCAGTGCATGACTCATGAAGAGAGATGGGCTCAGGGAGGAGGCTGCGGGAATGCAGGCTCAGCCTGCAGGCGGGTGCTGTGTAGCGTCTCGCGCCCAAAGGAGCAGGGGTGGGCACCTCGTAGAACAGTTCACTGCAGACATGCCCAGGAAGTAGCGCCTGTGGCCTGACTGGTGCCCCGCTCACTGTGACCTCTCTGCTCGCTCAGGCGTGGCCCACAAAGCTTTTGAAAATGATGTTGACGCCCTGTGCAACCTACGGGAATTCTTCAACTACCTGCCCCTCAGCAATCAGGACCCAGCTCCCGTCCGTGAATGCCATGACCCCAGGTGAGTGTCCAACCAGAGCCCCTGCACTCTTCATAGCACATCCTGTTCTTTCTAGCTCTCTGCCCGCTGGGGCCTCCACGTCTGTCCCGTCGGGGCTGGTGGTGAAGTGATGTCAGTGTGCCTCCCAGGTATGGGCGATTGTGGACATCAGAGTGCAGGGGCAACAATAGATGACTTTATTCACTTTTTTTCTCTGTGATACTGCTACATATGTTGAGATGTCCTATTGCTCCGTCTTTTTCCTTGAACAAAAGGTTTCTGAGAGTAACAGGAGCCACTAGAATTGGGAATCTACGTTTTTGTGCCTCGATAGAAACGTAACTTGACACAGACTGTGTACCCTTTAGGAAAGGTGTTGGTGTCCACCAGTCCAGCAGTCCTGGAGAAGGCTTGGTGCTGGCCTTCTTTCCGTCTTGTGGTGAAGGAAGCACCACAAAGTCAGGCAGGGCTCACGTGGATGGGATTTTCTTTTACCGAAGGGATGAGACTTGTGTTCTCTGCAAGAAAGCCATTCTGGACTATACCCTCTGTGCATTGGTTGCTATTTTGACCAGGAACCCTCCTGTGTAGGGAACACAGCCAGGGGCATTGTGTGGCATTATGAAGGAGGATGGGGACGGTGTGGTGTCAGAGCGCAGCAGGGCACGCCTTCCTATTCAGAGTAAAGCTGTGAATGCTGGAACCTGTATAAGGAAGAGAATTGTTGCCCAAGGAATGTTTTAAATATTTTTTCACTAAAATGAATGATAAAAAAAGTGGTAAGAATTCACCTAGTCAGAGGTAGAAGAATTTGTGAGACCTCAAGAAATGAGGCAGCCCCTCAAATTTCGACTCTCACAGGTTTCACGGTTTTGCGAGTCCTTCAAGGGTTGAGGCATTTTTCGCTGCTATGACTTCTGGCCTAGAAGTCTCTGAAAACCTGATTTGACCCAGCTGTCCATGTGTCATCTCCAGGGGAACCTAGGGAGCCCTGCACGTAAGTGGCAAATGAACAGTGAGACCTGGCTGTATGTATAGGTTGGACTCTGGAGAATACAAGGAACCCTGGTGGTGCAGTGGTTAAGCATTCATTTGCTAACTGAAAGGTTGGCACTTTGAACACTGCCACTTTTTTATTATTAAAAGATCATTTTACTGGGGGCTTTAACTGCTCTTATAGCAGTCCACACATCACTTATAGCAAGCATATTTGTACATATGTTACCATCATTTTTTTTAGACATTTACTTTCTATTGAGCCCTTAGTATCAGCCCCTTTTTCCCCATCCCTTCTTATGACCCCTTGAAAGTTGTAAATTATTATTTTAATATCTTACACCGACCACTGTCTCCCTTCTCCCATGGTTTCTGTTCATCGATTTCCTCTTCCTACCCACCTTCCCCAACAATCCTGGTATTGCTGCTCCCATTCTTGTTTCTGAATTCCGAGTGTCATGAGCTCTTATCTTTTATTTGTACCTGTGTATAAACTCCGTTCTAGCCCACAGTAGCAGGCAGGACTGGGGTCATGATAGTGGGCGTGAGGAAACCTCAAAGAACTGGAAATACATCGTGTGCTTCATTGGTGGTAGACTGCACCTTGGTCGACTCATCCCTTCTTTATGACTCTTCAGTGAGGCGATGTCCCATTGTCTACAGATGGGTTTTGGGTCACTGCTCTGACCCACCTCATTCTCATCAGTATGTTTTTTGTTTGTTTGTTTGGGATCTTCTGATGCCTGTTACCCAATCCAGTTGCCACCTCACGATCACGCAGGCTGGTGTGCTTCTTCCATGTGGGTTTGGTTTCTTCTCTGCTAGGTGGCCACTTGTTTAATTTCAAGTTGTTAAGACCCCAGACACTGTATCTTTGGATAGCTATGCACCATCAGCTTTCTTCACCACATTTGCTTATGCACTCATTTTGTCTTCACCTGTTGTGCTGGAAGGGTGAGCATAACAGAATGCCAGATTGTTAGAATAAAGTATTCTTGCATTGAGGGAAGGCATGAGCAGAGATCTTAAGTTCATCCACTGCCTCATATATGTACATATATGTACATAGGCCAATACCTCTATTTTTATGAACTCATTTATTTACATATGTGCATACCTATGTTTATACTTCTATCCATAGCTTTGCTTCCTAGAGCTTTCCTCTGTTTCCTTTTACCTTCCTCCTTCCTCACCATCACACTTTCCTTCTTCCACCGCTTAGTAGTTCCTCTCAGCTAGATCACTGTTGCTCCAGCACCCCCAGGATCTCTACCTTCTCCTGGTTGTCATTCTTAACTCCCTCGTTATTTCCCTGTCTTTGGTGTTGTTTGTGTACTGCTTGCTCCCTTTCCCTGCCTCCTCCTTCCCTAAATCCCTCTGGAACCATCATTTGCTTCCCATGCCTATCTTATATCAGTAGACAAATCAACAATATCAGGCACCAAACAAAAGATTGAATTAAAAGAAAAGAAAGCAAACAAACAAAAGATAATAATAACTAGCAAACAAACAAAATGCATACATAATTTCAGTTCTGTCTGGTTTTGGACTCTCAGCGTCTGAAGACCCCCCCCCCCCCCACTGCCTCCTGCAGTACCTGGGGTGAAACTCTGTTCAGAGAAGATAAGTGAAGGAAGTAACCTTCAGGAAATATGCCGGTTTTCTCTAAAATCGTACTGTCCCCTGCGTTGGTCTGAGTCTCAGTCCCTGTTTAATATGGTGGTTTCAAAGGAATGCAGTTTTGATGACTGCTTTGCAAACCTAGAAGAGACATAGCGAGCCCAGTCCCCATGATCTTTCTCCCCCTACTCGCGCCTCATTGCTTGCAAAGGCAGCTGAGCTGCCTTGTCTGATGTTGATTACGGCTCCCTCTGTGCTGGCTTCATTAATGTTGTATAATTTACCTCCAGGTTCTAATATCCATGGCAATGGCCACACAGAACTCAGGGGAAAATGTGATTAAAAATGTGATTTCTAAGGAAGTTAACAACTTTTAATGCCAGTGAGAAATGCTCAAGTTTATCAGGACATGTTACAGAGTTCTCAAGTCTGTTTATCAGGACATGTTAAAAAGTTTTCTAAAGTCTGCTAATAAATGCCTAAAGGCCATACCACTTTGCTAGAAGCCTCAATTCAAAGGCATTTAGTTAAGCTCTGTGGGTCAGCAAACCCAACTTCCAAAATTAAGTGCCCAGAGTCATTCCACTCCAGTAAGCCTCAGGTCAGAGGCGCTCAGCTCCACTTCTGTAGACCAGCAAGTCCAACTTCCTCAGTGAAGTGTCCAGAGGCGGCACCCACAGTGCCGGCCAGTCTTCTGCACAAGGCACTCAGCTTGACTCGGTCTGTGGCTTGGATAGCCCATCATTTGTTCCCAGGGTCCAGATTTCCTGGTCTGCTGCTGTTCCTCAGATGTTGTAGCTGTCATCTGGATGCAGGAGGTTCGCTGAGCAGTGAACATAGGTCCAGAGGACGAGCTCCACTCCTGGCTTTTGCTGGTCATGAGACCCTTTCCTTCTGCTTCTCAGAAGGGTTCGTTTTAAACACAGTAGGATGGTAATCCAGGGAATCCTATTATTTTCTTCTCTCATCTTCTTACCAAACCTACGCAAGGAAAGGTTGTTTGGTGGGAGTTAGAAACTTTGGCTTAGAACAGCGACATCAAGTAATCAACCACCCCTGCACCCGCTTTTTTACCCACAGTGATCGTCTGGTTCCTGAGCTTGACACGATTGTCCCTTTGGAGTCCACAAAAGCCTATGACATGGAGGACATCATACGAGCTGTAAGAACTGCATCTGCCTACCTTTCCAGTGCGAGTAGGGCCATACCCATGGCCACAGAGATTCAGGCTATTGAGGAAGCACTAGGCTCACTGGTGCTGATGTTGGACAGATGAAGCATGGAGTGGGGATAGGGGGAGGGTCCACCAGATAGTATATTCTCGGAAGACCAATGACTATCTACCCGTGTGGCTCAGATGGAATTGAGGGCCAGTTGAGCTCTGGGGTGCTTAAGAAGGTCATCTGAGGTATATGGAGTCTTGGGGACTTAGTACACATTTTTCCCTCTAGGTGAGTATCAAATAACTCACTTTGAGTTATTTCACCCAGTGACTTTGCTTGGGAAGGTTCTCTCTGGTCACTGCTTTTTTATAAAAGCAGTTTCACTTAAACTTTATGTTTTGTGATGGCTGATTTAAGAGAACAGCAAGCGGTTATGAAATTTTCTTGCCTGCTCAAGAAAAATGTAATAAAAGCTATATAAAAAACAAAAAGCAGGCTGAGCCCCGGTGGCGTAAGTGGTTGAGTGCAGGACTGCAGCCCGAGGGCTTGGAGGTTCAAATCCAGCTGCGGCTCTCAGGAGCAGTGCTGGGTAGCTCCCACGGCCACCAGAGGGCAGTGATGACCAAAACAAAACAAAAAAAACAAAAAGCAAACACTCTAAAATACTGTGACCAGAAACCCAACAGCAATAATACACAAACTTGAAACCAACATGCAAGATAATTCCTCACAACCCCCCACACAGAGCAACACTCAAAGCAGGGAAATAGCACAGGAAAAACAAGGAAAGTAGGGCTGTAGCATACGGTAGCGTAGTGGTTGTGTGCAGGACTGCGGCCCACTGGGACGGAGGTTCAATTCCAGCAGTGGGGCTGGGCCTCCTACTCCCACCACCGGAGAGCAGTGATGCCCCCCCCCCAAAAAAAAAAAAAAAAGCAAGGAAAGTAAACACAACACACACATATCTAAAGCAAGATGACAGTTACAAATACATGCGTATCAATAATTTCACTGGTTTTTTTTCTTTTTTAAAATTGATTTATTTTTTAAAAATCACTTTATTGAGAACTCATACAATGTTTATTGCAATCCGTACATACGTCTATTGTGTCAAGCACATTTGTGCATTTGTTACCCTCATCTTCAAAACATTTGCTTTCTCCTTGAACCCTTGGCGTCAGTTCCTCATTTTTTCCCCTCTCTACTGCCTGCTCATGAATACTTGATAATTTATAAATTATTATTATTTTGTTGTATCTTAGACTGTTTGGCGTCTCCCTTCACCAACTTTTCAGTTGTTTGTCCTCCAAGAGGAGGTTCTATGTAGATCCTTGTAATCGGTTTCTCATTTCTACCCTATCCAGATTGTTTCACAGGAGAATTCGACCAAATATTCAGAGAAGATCTGACAGTAATACTACATAAATGCTTCCAGAACATAGACAACAACCCTCACACCAGTTTTTTCCTTAAACTAATTTTATGAGGCCAACATAACACTGATACTAGGCAAAGACTCCATAGAGATGGAAAGTTATAGCCTAATATTCTTCTTGAACATGGATGCTAAAATCCAACTATGAGATCCAACGAGCTATTGGCAAAAACACGTGGATAATTTAAAAAACTAAGCTCACTGTCGCTGAGTCCGTGCCACCTCATAGCATCCCTGCAGGGCAGAGTAGAACAGTCCCTGTGACTTTCTGACACTGTCACTGTTTGTTTGTTTGTTGTTTTTTTTGGGGGGGCACTCTTTACAGAAGTGGAAAGCCCTGTCTTTCTCCCGTGGAGCAGCTAGTGGTTTTGAACTGCCGACCTCGTGTTAGGAGCCCAACACGTAATCACCATCCCGTATTGATATAGGAGATTTAAATATACCATTTTTAGTATGTTGTTGTTAGGTGGTCTTTTTTCATCTGCTCTGGCTCAGCGTGACCTTCTGTACAACAGAATGAACCACTGCCCATCCCTGTGCCAGCCTCATAATGGTTCTTATGTGTGGACCCATTGTTGCAGGCTGTGTCCTAGGCCTTCCTCTTTTTCTCAGCTGCTCTACTTTATCAAGCATGATAGTCTCCAGAGACTAGTCTCTCCTCGCAATATGTGCAAAGTACATGAAGTAATGTCTCACCATCTGTGTTAGTCGGGGTAAGCTAGACAAACAAGTTTGTTGACACGCATATAGATATAAGGAAAAGGTTTATATTCAAGAGGAACAAGACAGTGAGCCCAGTCCAGTTCAAAGTCATAAGTCCGATACTAACCCTTATGCCTGAAATCAGTCTATAAAGTCTCCTTTTAACTCACGAAGTCACAGGTCAATGGGTGCAGAATCCCAGCACTGGCAGGGGTCTTCACATGGCTCCTCGCTTCCAGGGCTCAGGGACCATCAACAACAGAAGCAACTCATCGCTGACAGAGGTCTCCATGTGGCCGCCCCAGCTTCAGAGTTCTGCCTCCATCAGGGCAAAGCTGTGTGGTCTCTCTGCTGGCTCCTCCAGCTTCTCAGACACTGCCATCTTGTCTTCTCTGTGATTCATCGTCTCTGAGACTACTCCCAACAGCTGGGGAGATAGCTTCTCATCTTCAAGAGGGAAATAGCGTGAGATTTCCCAGAAGTCTCAGGAGAAAGCCATGCCCACATAGAGGCCTCATTGGCTACTCAATGGCTATCTCCAGATTAACAGGCTAGAATCCACCCCTACATTTCAATGATAAAATTAACGTAAGCACATGACTGCCACACCATCCTTGGCTCCAAGGAGCATTCTGGCTGTACTTCTTCCAAGACAGACCTGTTTTCTCGTTTGGCAGTCTGTGGTACTGTCAGTTAGCAGGGATAAACATAAGTAAAATATAAGAGGCCTAAATAACATAATAGGTAGATCTTAGGGGGTTTTGTTGTTGCTTTCCAGATAATTTATTCTAGTAATAGACATATGGAACAGTCACAAAAGTTGATCATAGTTGGTCCAGTGGAAAAAATCATTAGATTCTCTAATGCTAAATATTATAAAGAACACAGCAAAACTACAAAGTAACAACAAAAAATTGAAAAGCACCATCCCACCAGGAATGGAAGAAAATCTTTTATTAAGTAATTTTTAGTTGAAAGGGAAAATACAAACCCAAATGAGCAGATTTCTAAAAAGTTATCATTAATATTCTGGTCAAAATCTATGTAATACATTAAAAGCACTGAGCTGAAGAAAATATATAGCTCTAAATGTGAAAAGAAAAGAAGTGAATTAGATTCCTAGCTCAAAATCTGAGGATTAAAATAATAATAATAAAACACCTAAAATAAAAGTAAAAGGAAATAGAGGAAAGAGCTAGGAGGCCATGGGCATTTATCGAGGTTTAAATACGGTCAGGTACATGGGTAAATATATTTACGATGATGGGGAAACAGATCTCTGCATATACTTACAGGTTTAGTAATAAGGTAGCAGAGGGACATTGGGCCTCTGCTCAAGTCTTCCCTCAATGTAAGAACACTTTGTTCTATTAAACTGGCCTTCCATGATGCTCACCTTCCCGACACAATCACAAAAGACAAAGGGGGTGCATAAGCAAATGTGGTAAAGAAAGATGATGATGCCCAGCTATCAAAAAATAAAGCATCTGGGATCTTAAAGGTGTGAGATTAACCAGCGGCATCTAGCTGAGAAGCAACAAAGTCCACATGGAAGAAACACACCAGCTTGTGTATAGCGAGGTGTTGATGAGATCAGGTATCAGGTATCAAAGAACAGAAAAAAATCACATTGTTGTGAATGAGGGGGATTGCAGGGTAGGGACCCAAAGCTCACCTTTAGGCAACTTACAGAAGGGTCTTGGAGAGGAGATGAGTCAGTCAGGGTGCAGTGTAACAATGATGAAACATGCAACTTTCCTCTAGTTCTTAAATGCCCCTCCCCGCACCCCAATATCATGATCTCAATTCTGCCTTACAAATCGACTAGACCAGAGGATGTACACTGGCACAGAAAGGAACTGGAAACAAGGAATCCAGGATAGATAACCCTTCAGGACTGATACTGAGAATAGCAATTTCAGGAAGGGGAAAGGTGGGGGAAAAGGGAGACCTCATTACAAGGATCTACAGAGACTCCCCTCCCTGGGGGACGGACTACAGAAAAATGGAGGAAGGGAGACGGACAGTGTAAGACGTGACAAAATAGTAATTTATAAATTATCAAGGGTTTATGAGGGAGAGGGTGGGGGAGGGGGGCAAAGATGAGCCGATCCAAGGGCTGAAGTAGAAGGCAAATGTTTTGAGAATGATGGTGGCAAGAACTGTACAAATGTGCTTGACACCATGGACGTATGCACGGACTGTGATAAGAGTGGTACAAGCCGCCAATAAAATGATTTAAAACAGCCACACCTAAAATGATGAAATAGCAAGAAGCTACTTAATAAAGATAAAAACAGCAATCAATGAAGCAGGGAATAATTTAGGAGCCCCAGTGGCCAAGTGGGCTGTTCTTTGACCGCTACTGCAAGGTCAGCGCCTCCAAGTCGCCCGCTGCCGTGATGAGGCGTTCACTGTAGAGCTACAAGCTCCAGCAGGCGCAGGGGCAGTTCCCCGAGTCGGAATCATCTCAATGGCCAGATGTGTTTCTGTGTGTGATCACACAGCCTCTCGCTGACTTAATCAAGGAGCACGTTAGGAAGCATAAACACTAAGTAAACAAGAGAATAACCCTTGAAGTAGGAATCTACACTCAGAAAGGACTAAGTTGGTCAATTCCCTAAGAGAAAACAATTCCATCGGAAATTGATCGCACTAGAGGTAAAAAGCTCAGACAAAATTCCTTGGCAGCAACTGCTGCACCCATACAAATCACCAAGCCATGATACTGTATATAGAAATTCTATGAAACTTTATATAGTCCTAGGCTACATAAATTATTCCAGAGCATGGAAACTGGAATAGGCAGCAACAAAATTCATAAAACTTTCAAATGCATTTTTGAGGCATTTCACTGCCCTCTGGTGGTGGGAGTAGGAGACCCAGCCTTTGCTCCCATGGAGCCGCTGCTGAAATTGAACCTCCATCCCAGGGGGCCGCAGTCTCGTGCACAACCACTGCGCCACCGGGGCTCAGCCCCTTCAAATGCTTTTAAAAAAATTTATGATTCATTTTATTGGGGCCTCTTACAGATATTATAACAGCATAAATCAGTTACATCAACTGAACTTGTCCAGATGTTGCCATCATTTTCAGAACATTTTCTTTCTACTTGAGCCCATTGATATAAGACCCTCTTTATTCTCTCTTCGCCCCACCCTATCACGCTCATGAACACTTAATAAGTTGTATATTTTTAAAAAGTTTTTCATATCTTACACCATCCAGTGTATCTTTTTACCCATATTCTTATTATTCATACAACCCTGTCAAGGGGAGTTAAACATTGCTATCAGTTCCCCTTTCCCACCCTTGGCCCCCTTCCCCTGATGTACCCTCATGGAATCATTACTCCCCTGTATCTGAGGGTTTTCTCTCTCCTGGATTCCGTGTGTTGAAAGCTCTTATGTGTACCTATGTGCACACGGCAGTCTGAGAAGATGCTGTGAGAGCAGGGGAAGGAAGCGTTAAAGAACTAGAAGTGTGTTGTGCATTCTGATGCTATACTGCCTAAGCTTTTTGTGAAGGAAATATAATCATGACACCTGAACATGGTCACGACAGCTTAATAATTTTTTTAGGCTAGCATCACATAACAATATTACCACAGTACCAAATGAAATATGACCTAGCAGACTCCCAACACCACATTAAGTTAATACACTCTGATCCAATGATACTTATTGTAGGAATGCAAAAAATACAGTCGTGAGTTATTCATAAACATAGAAGAAAACCGTGACTATCTTCATGTTGTTTGGGCCATCGAGTCAGTTCATCTCCTGGTGCTCTTTCGTGGAACAGAGTGCAACATTGCTTGACTTTGCACCCCCTCACAACTGATAGTAAGCTCGAGCTTACTTTTGCAGTCTCTGTCATTCTGTCTCTCAAATCTCTCTCTTTTTTGTTGACTCTCTCTCTACCACTAAGCATGATGTCCTTCTCCACGGAGTGACTTCTTCTGTTACTGTGTCCAAAGTAGGTGAGACGAAGTCTCACCATTCTCATTTCTAAGAAACATTTTGACCATAGTTCTTATAAGACAAGTTTATTTGTTCTGGCTTTGTACTTTCAGTATTCTTTGCCAACAGCAATGCATTGTTAATTCTGCGGTCTTATTTATATGGTTTTCACTTTTCACGTACATATGAGGCAATTCACAACAGGGCGTGTGGAGCGTACCTTATTCCTCAGAGTGACATCTTTGCTGGTTAATTTAAAGAGGCCTTGTGCCGCACATTTGCCCAGTGTAATGTATCTTTGTCTTTCTTCACTGCTGCTTTCAAGTAGTGTTGATTGTGGATCCAAGTAAAATGCAATCCTTGACAGCGTCAGTCTTTAATCTGTGTATCGTGATGAACAGTTGTGAGGCTTTCGGTTTTCATTACATTGACCTGCAATCCATACTGAGGCTTACAGTCCTTGATTTTCTTTTTTTTTTGTGTGTGTGTGGGGGGGCATCACTGCTCTCCAGTGGTGGGAGTAGGAGGCCCAGCCCCACTGCTGGAATTGAACCTCTGTCCCAGTGGGCCGCAGTCCCGCGCACAACCACTATGCCACCGGGGCTCAGTCCACAGTCCTTGATTTTCATGAACAAATACCTAATGCCCTTTTTGCCCTCAGCAAGCAAGGTAGTTCTGTATATCATCTGCATATCAAAATTCTTACTAAGTGTTCTGATCCGGATGCTGTGTGATTTGTGTCGTCCAGGTTTGTCAGACGGAGGGCAGTCTCCAACACTTGAACGGGTCCTTAGCAGATCCTGAGACAGCGGAGCACGGGGACTCCTTGTCCCTGTGTCAGGACTGAGAGCGGGAATCTGCTTCCCCACGGCCATGTGAAGGGGCATCCCAACAATAACAAATAACCATTTTCCCCATGATTTTATTGGGGCTCTTACAGCTCTTATAACATTCAATACATCATTTATATCAAGCGCATTTATACACATGTTGCCATGTTCATTCCCAAATATTTTCTACTTGAACCCTTGGTATAAGCTCCTCTGGGCAGAGCTTGTGTTGTATGCATTTTTCCTGCTAGGCGAGCATTGATCCACCAGGTCAGACTGTTAATCAAACTTTCTATCTAGAAGTTCTGGAAATACTGTGTAACAGTGTGCGACAAAAAGGCCTGATTTGTGCCACACGAAGGACTCCATATGTACTGCAAGTTGACATTTTTGTCTGTTCAAGAATATCCAGAACGAGGATCATCGTAAATCGACATTTCACCTATTGTGAAACAAGAAAATCACTCATACACTGTCCTTGTAAACTGTATTCAGCATCACAACAGTTTCTGTAGCATTTTTCCTGAGCAGGAAGCAAAATTTCACAGTCCATTGTTTTCTTAAGCCAGTCATCACAAAAACAAGGTTCGAGCAAAATTGCTTTTATGAAAAAATCAGCGTAACCAGAGAGCCTTCCCAGGCCATGCCACTGGGTGCTCTAAGAGCGAGTTGCTTGATGCTCGCCTAGGGGAAAAATGATCAATATTAACAGATGCTGAGATGTATTATCCCCACAGATACTGAAAAAGTTTTTAAGAAACTCCAGAATTGGTGAGGATCTTCTGGCCCATGGACCATAAATGGCCCGCAAAAATCAATAATAACCAACTAACATTGCATGACTTACCAAAGAGAAGCAGTTGTAGTCATCATATTAGAGATGAATTAATTAAATACTAAACCTTATGGCCCACAATGATTTTATAAATATCCAAATGGCCCTGCTCTAGAAGATAGGAATTGTTAGATACTGTCTTTTTTTTTTTTACATATATATATATTGACATCACTACTCTCAGGTGGTGGGAGTAGGAGGCCCAGCCTTTGCTCCGTGGAGCTGGAATCGAACCTCCATCCCAGTGGGCCGCAGTCCCGCGCACAACCACTACGCCACCGGGGCTCAGCCCTATACATATTTTTTATATGAAAAAATTTAGTATTGACCTTTAAAACCCACATCTTGTTTAATATGAGTGTTTCTGTTATACTCAAGAACAAGATGAGAATGCCCATTATCTCCATTGCCATTAGCATTTTACTGGAGCTAATTAGTTAAATTGGACAAGAAGCAAAAGTCCTGTAGTATGTGGAACTGCTAGCTTTACCTAAGGTCCTATTTCCCTGGAGAAACTAATTGGGGTTAGAGTTCTGGCTGTGGTGTGTGTAATTCGATAATGGGCTCTTACTCTTTATCATTTTGAACTCAGAAGTAAATTTGTTCCTTCAGGTTGTTGATGAGCGGGAATTTTTTGAGATCATGCCCGGTTATGCAAAGAACATCATTGTTGGCTTTGCAAGAATGAATGGAAGGACTGTTGGGGTCATTGGCAACCAACCCAAGGTGGCCTCAGGTAGGAGGAACTGAGGGGGAATTGGGGGCGTGTGGTTACCTTCTGGATTTTACTCAGACGTGACTTTCTATGACCAGATAAAACACCTCAAAATAAATATTCCTATACATTAACTTTCTCTTAAATGTTTAAATGACTCTTTCATATGTCCTTGTTTTAAGGACTGATGGATAAATTACCTCTGTCGCTTCCAAGGTCTTTAGTGGGCTTTTTTCCATTCTTTAGTTTAATCACATCAAGCAGAATTATACAATTGTTACTACAATCAGTTTATAAGCATTCTTTTTTTTATCATTTTAATGGGTGCTCATACAATTCTTACCACAACCCATACATACATCCATTTTATGCAAAGCACATTTGTACCTTTATTGCCATCATCTATAAACAATCTTTTTCTTTCTAGAATGCATGACATTATCTCTCTTTACACCTGCGCCCTCCCCCTGACTTGTCTGCTACCACTGTCCACCCCCCTCACCCCCCCAGCCCTTATTCTACTTGCTGCCCTTACAGGTTTATCAGTCCTGGGTTTCAGAAAAAAAAAAAACACAAAAAACAACGCAGCTTCATGTAGATGACCTCCAATGAGATACATCCGAATGCAAACAAAACAAAGATACAGAAAGTGTCAAAAACCAGCCAGGTCCAGCATGCATTGGAGGGGGGGGGTCAACTGACAAAGTCTTAACTGTTTAAGTCAGATTTATGCCTTTGACCTTCTATGAGCATCTCTAATGCACTCTGTTTGGTAATCACATTTAGTCTTGATGAAATCTTTGATACATGAATGTTTTATTTTAAGGGATCCTAATTATTTTTCTTCTGTTTGTGTGTGTTTACTTATATTTAGTAGTGTATTTATGCTGTATATAAGACTCCTTGCATTTGGTTCTCTTTTTTCATTGATGATCTTTATAATTCTAGGGTTTACTTTTAGCTCTTTAATCTGTCTTGAGTATGTTTTTGTATATGGAGTGAAGTATGGATCCTGTTTCATTCTTCAAATAGAAATACAATTTTTCTTGCATCCTTTGTTGAAGATACTATCTCTTCCCCATTTAATGTATTTCTGCACTTCCTCATAATTTTGTTGTCTGTCAATTGATGAATATTTTTTAAAAAATCATTTTGTTGGGGCTCATACGACTCTTATCACAGTCCATAAATGTGTCCATTGTGCCAAGCACATTTGTTGCCTTCATCATTATTGATACACTTTCTCCTTGAGCCCTTGCTATCAGCTCCTCACTTTCCCCCTCCCTTCCCCAACTTCCTTCTCTGTGAACCCTTGATAAGTTATAAATTATTTTTTTTATTTTTATTTTTTTTTGCCATCACTGCCTCTGGTGGTCGTGGGCGCTACCCCGTGCTGCTCCTGAGAGCCTCTGCTGGATTTGAACCGCCAAGTCCGCGCGCCGCAGTCCTGTATACAACCACTTACGCATCGGGGCTCAGCTCAAGTTATAAATTATGATTTTTTCATGTCTTGAACTGACCAATGTCTCCCTTCACTACTTTTCTGTGGTCTCTCTCCCAGGGAGCGGGTTATAAGTAGATCCTTGTGATCAGTTCACCCTTTCTACCCCATCTTCCTTCTACCCTTCTAGTATCACCACTGTCACCAGTGCTCCTGAGGGGTTCATCTGTCCTGCATTCCCCGTGTTTCCAGTTACTATCTGTACCAGTGTGCATCCTCTGGTCTAGATGGATTTATAAGGTAGAATTGGGATCATGATCATGGGGGGGGGGGAGTATTAAAGAATTAGAGGAAAATCGTATGTTTCATTGTTGTTAGACTGCACCCTGACTGTCTCCTCTCCTCCCCTCAACCCTACTGTAAGCAATGTCTGATTGCCTACACATGGGCCTTGGGTCCCCACTCCGCCCGCCCCCTCATTCACAATGATAAGGTTTTTGTTCTTTGATGCCTGGTACCTGGTCCCATCGACACCTCGTGATCACACAGGCTGGTGTGCTTCTCTCATGTGAACTTTGTTGCTTCTCACCTGACCTCCTTAAGGAGCCCTTGTGATCCCGTGGGCCTGGTGCCGTGCTGCTAACTGCAAGGTTGGTTGTTCAACTCCAATGGCTGCTCCACGCGAGGAAGATGACATCAGCT
>PVJH01028474.1:0-27307 GCA_004026705.1 Nesogale talazaci
AAACTAGTAACAAACTCACTGGCTTAAAGCTGGGGTGTGTGTGTGGGGGGTGGGTGGTTGGTGAGGGGTGGAAGGAATCTGAAGTTGTTTTTTTCCAAAGAACCAAGGCAAAGGCTACACAAAGGAGAATCCATCTCACCTCAAGTTACAATTCAGACCAACTTTTCTCCTCTGCACTACATGGAGGAGCAAGGAGGGACTGGTGCAGTGGGGGGAGGGGGGGCAGGATGAGGAGGGGGGAGTGTTACATGGGTCCATGTGACCTGTGAGTATTCCTTTCCCTCCAGTGATTCAGCCCTTAGGAAGGTGCACGGAAAAACAAACAAACAACAAAAAAAGTGGCATCAAGTCTGTGTTTTCTAAGTTCAGGAGTAGCCCAGCTACTCAGTGAAAATTTCAGAAGCATTATTAGGGCTGGAAAAACCTACGTCTTAGCTCTCCTGACCTTTTGCTTCCCCAAGTGTGTGTTGCATACCTGCATGTAAGAGTACCAGGAAAGCATGTGCTCCTGACATGCACTGGAGCCCGGCATAGCTCTGGCTGGGTCAGTGACCAGAGGCCAAGACTTCAACTGGTTGTCTCTGATGTGTTCCCTGGAAGGTTTGTGTCTACATTCCTTAGGACTTTGGTATCAATATACCAGAAATTGAGTTGTTTATGAGAATGGAGATTGATCATTCCTCACCATTCAGGAGGCTAAGAGTTGGAGATGGAGCGTCTGCCATGTTGAAGAATTTGTTCCGTGCCCCTCTGCCAGTGCCCTTTGATCTATGAGTGTATCTTCACAAGGTCAGTACTTGTGTGGTCACCCTTCTCTAAGGACACCCCTCATGTTGGATTAAGACTCACCCTAATCAAGTAGGATCTTATACAACATCTGCTATTTTCCAAACAAGGCCACATCCACAGATAGAACATATCTTCCCGGGAGACACAACTTAATTCACATCAGTTTAAAAGTAAGGTATACACAATGCCCCCCACAACCTCACAGGAAAAGAATTCAACTGGAAACAAGGTGACTTCCAAAAACAAAATTGGATCTAAGAGTGCTTGATAGATGTGAAAGCAGGTGACGTGTGTCACAGCCTATATACCTGTCAGGTATATACCCTATATACCCCAACTCAGGCAGGCTCAGTCTCAAAGAAGACCCATCACTCATGGAAATTAACAGAGTAGGATCTGGGATTTCAGGAAGAACTGGATCTCTGGTGACCAAATCCCACCAGGACTCTGTGTGTCTCTCCATCTCTTGTGTCTGTAGCTTTCCCCGTGACAACATAGTTCACAAGCTAAAGATGACTGCTGATGCTCTGGACGAACAAAAGTTCTGATGTGTATGCTTTTCAGAAGGAGAAAAGTACTTTTTCTTGATGACCTAATCCAGCAGTTCTCAAACCTGTGGGTTCAACGACCCTTTCACAGAGGTCGCCCAATTTATAACAGGAGCAAAATTACAGTGATAAAGTAGCAACAGAAATAGTTGTATGGCCAAGGGTGGGGGTCACACCACATGAGGAACTGTATTAAAACCTCGCACATGAGGAAGGTTGAGAATCCCTGCAAATTGACTGCTGCATTCCCAGAAGGAAGACAGAAGTGTTCAGAAAGCAGGAGATGGAGGTGGGGTGGATAGGGTGGGTAAAGAAACAGGGTGGGCCAGAAAATAGGCTGCCTCTACGGGACGTGGGGACCAATTCCCAGATGGGATGTGTTACGTGGGCACCTGGCGTGAGCTTGGCAGAACAATCAGACATTGGAGGAGGAATAAATGTGATGATAAGAAAAACAAAAGAGCCCCCTCAACACAGACAACTTCCCCACTCTGCAAACTTGAAAATGTCACCCAAACAATGACAAGAAAGGACTCTGTGTGTCCCTTTGCACATAGCCGTGGAGGGCAACCTGCCATTTCCCAACACAGAGCTTTCTCCAGGCTGCGCCCTTCAGATTCATTTTGTATTTGACATTTTAAAAATGCTCCACCCACGGGTTCCTTTGGAGAGAGTGGAGTATCTCTGAACTTAATATTCAGGTAACTAAAGAGAGATTGCGAGAAAATTACCTCCTCTGAAATGCTTGTCACTGAGCCTTGTTTCACAGGAGAAAGACAGAAGGAAAGGAAAATGCCAGAACCCCTCTGTGATAACTAAGTCTTCCTAGGGGGCTGGCAGCTTAGAACAAGGTGGGAGTTTTCCCCCTTCCCAGCACCTGCAGTTTGAAGCTTAGAGCTTGCTAAAGAACGGCAAGAAGCCAATCTTTGGGGTTTATGAGTGAACTGAGATGGGGGGCAATTTTCCAAGTTTTCTTTTCACCAGCTTGCAGCGGAAATGTCACGCTTTCCTCCATTAGTGGATGGAGGCAGGGAATGTCAGCAGCATTAGCGACACCTGTAATTTTATCAACAGTCAGGAACTCACAGGTGCTTCCTCCTGCGTGACTGTTGCTGTGTGATCTCAGAATTCAGCTTGCACTCCTCACGGCCTCTCAATTCCTTTGGATGTGACGTTTCATTATATAGCACATTAATAGAGAAGCACATACATTGCTTTTTCATGATGGTCTCAGCATGTGTTTCAATAGAACTATATCCTTTGTCACCCTATGAGTGAGGCACTTTAAAAACAAAACATTTTTCTGACGTGGGGGTCTCCGATGCCTTGGTCTCGCTAGACTGCCAAAGGGAATTACAGTGCCAAAAGGTTAAGGATCTCTCCCAAGAAACCATGAGGACAGTGTGAGTGTCCAACCTAGTCTCAGGAGCAGGCAGGTGTGGGCATCAGGGGATAGTCAAGACAGCTGAGCTCTGCTTCTGTTTCAGCAACTAGTTGGTGCACATGTAAAATGGATTCAAGGGGCAGAGAGATTTGGACCGATTTATCTCCCCCAAGGTCCTTCCCATCACTCAGATCTAAGGGCCTTTTATTGGTGGAGAAATTAAAACCCTGCCTCATTTCTCCACACTTCTTGCTTTCGATTTTGGATTGAATTGTGTCCTTCTGCTAAAAGAGTATGGTGGAGTCCTAACCACCAGTACCTTGTTTTGGCTTAACCGTCTGCACCACTCAGGAGCTCAAACGTTATGGACAGATTTCTTGCTAAAGTTGCCTCTCCTTTCCTCCTCTTCTCTTCTCCTCTCTTCCCTCCCTTGTCTTACTTTTCCTGCCCTCTTCTGTCCTTCCTCCCTGCTCTTCCTTTCTCTCTTCCGTTCCTGCCTGACCCTTCCACTCCTAGCACATCCTCAGAGGCCCCTGATTCAGACAGCAGTGGGGTTTGCTTAAACGAATGAATTGCAAGTTCCATGGACCTGAAAACAACCGAAGAGAGGTGCATGCTCCTCACCTCCTCAGCCTCATCAATGAACACGAGCACACAGCTGTAGCATAAAATGTAGTAAGCCCGATTTTATGAGCTCCCCCGGATCAGGGAGAATATTCGTGTATCTTCTTAGCTGTGAAAGTTACGGGAGGTTGCCTTGAGTGCTGATGGATTCAACAAGGGAGGAAGAAGAAGAGGTGATGAACAAAAGGGAAGTGTGAAAGGAAATCAAAAAGGAGGAAGGAGATAGAATAAGAAGAGGGAGCGTGGGGGGTACTTAGAGACAGATACTCCACCTGCCCCCCATAAAAAAAAAAACACACTGCCATCGAGTCGATGCAGATTCATAGCAATCTTATAAGACCAGATAGAACTAACTGTCTCAAGTTTCTGAGACTCTAATTGTTTGTGGGAATAGAAAGAATATGTGGGCAAATTAGGGGGAAAGGCATAGGCTTTTCCGTTAATTCACATCCTAATCTGGTCTCTTGAGTTATGTGAAGCTGATTTCCTGTTTTCTCAAGTATGAAATGGAGGGCATAGCCCAACCTTCAGGGAAGTAGGATGTGCAACCTGCAGCAGATCCCGGCCCTCTGTAGCACTCGGAGCATGGGAAATGCAGATGACTCTGGGGTCCAACCACAAAGAGCGACCTTGATCCCACAAGTTCCGTGTCCCTTCTCCAGTCTTACCAAAGCTGTTGGCTTTCCATGAATGGAATGGAATTTGTTCTTCCCCTTGACCTAGTGGCGAGAAGTCCCATGTAGATGCTGGCAGAGTCATGTCTTCTTTGCTTGACTTGAGCAGCTTCTGGTGGTCACAGATTTTCCTTGGCTTGTGGAAGTGTCACACCAGTCTCTGTCTCTATTGTTCCATGACTGTCATTCCTCTTTGGCTCTCCATCTCCACATCTCTTCTCTTTTAATGAGGATGCCACGTTGTTTTGTAATCATTTTATTGGGGGGCTCATATAGCTCTTATCACAATCCATACATCTGTACATTGGGTCAAGCATATTTGTACATTTGTTGCCATCATTTTCAAAATGTTTTCTTTCTACTTGAACCCTTAGTATCAGCTCCTCATTTTTCCCATCCCTCATGAACTCTTGATAATTTATAAATTATTCTTTTTTTATATCTCACACTAACAGATATCTCCCTTAACACACTTTCCTGTTGTCTACCCCTCCGGGATGGGATTCTATGTAGATCCTTGTGATTAGTTTCCCCTTCCTCCCCTGGCTTTTCCCTTTCCCTCCTGGCATTGCTATTCTCAATATTGGTCCTGAGTAGTTCATCTCTCCTGGATTCCCTGTGTTTCCAGCTCTTGTCTGTACCCATGTACATCTTCTATTCTAGTTGTACTTGTAAGGAAGAATTGGGATCATGAGGTGGAGAGGGGTAGCACCATTAAAAGTCGAGAGAAAAGTTTGTTGCTACACTGCACCCTGTGACCCTTCTGTAAGGGGATGTCCTATTGGCTACAGATGGACTTTGGGTCCCCAATCTGCACTTCCTCACTCACAGTGATATGATTTTTTTGTTTTTTGATGCCTGATACCTGATTCTATTGACACCTTGTGATCACACAGGCAGGTGTGCTTCTTGCATGTGGGCTTTGTTGCTTCTCAGCTAGATGGCAGCTTGTTTATCTTCAAGCCTTTAAGAACCCAGACCCTATATCGTTTTCCCCCTCATTGATATGTACTGATCCTTTATTTTTTTTAAATCATTTTATTGGGGGTTCATAAAACTTTCATCACAATCCATATATTCATCCATTGTGTCAAGCACATTTTTACCCTTGTTGCCATCATCATTCTCAAAACATTTGCTTTCTACTTGAGCCCTTGATATCAGTTCCTCACTTTCCCCCCTCACTCCCTGCTTCTCCCTCCCTCAATGAACCTTTGATAACATACATAATTATTTTGTCATATCTTACACTGTCTGATTTCTCCCTTCACTCACTTTTCTGTTGTCCATTCCCCAGAGAAGAGGTTAATGTAGATCCTTGTAATCTGTTCCTCCTTTCTACCCTACTTTTCCTTCACACTTGCAGTCTCACCACGTTCACCACTGGCCCTGAAGGGTTCATCTGTCCTGGATTTTCTGTGTTTCCAGTTGCTATTTGTACCAATCTCCATCCTCTGGTCTAGCCAGATTTGTCAGGTAGAATTAGGATCATGATAGTGGGGGTAGGAGGGGAGGAGGAAGCATTTAAAAACTAGAGCAAAGTTGTATGTTTCATTGTTGCTACACTGCACCCTGACTGGCTTGTCTCCTTCCCGTGACCCTTCTGTAAGAGAATGTCCAGTTGCCTACAGATAGGCTTTGAGTCCCCAATCTGCAGTCACTCTCATTCATGATGATATGATTTTTTTTGTTCCTCGATGCCTGATCCCTTTGACATCTCGTGATCATATGGGCTGGAGTGCTTTTTCCACATGGGCTTTGTTGCCTTTGAGCTAGATGGCTGACACCGTATCTTTTGATAGCGGGGCACCATAAGCTTTCTTCACCACATTTGCTAGGCATGCCTTTTGTCTTCAGTGATCACTTTGGGAAGATGAGCATCATGGAATGCCAGGTTATTAGAACCAAATATTCTTGTGTTGAGGGAGTACTTGAGTAGAGGCCCAAAGGAGGATGCCAGTTTTATAGGATTAGAATTTGTCCTTTCCAGGGTGACCTCATATTGTCTAATCACATCTTTTAAACTTTATTTTCCAGATTTAGGTCACATGCATAGGTTATGAGGGCTATAATTTCAATATAAATATAACTGTTGAGATCAACCCCTACATTAATCCCAGTCACACAGGGCTTGACTTGGGAATATCTGTGGAAAGGATCCTCATCTTTTTATTTCTTTTATTTGCAATCTCCATGTCTTTAGTGTAATCCTAAAATCATGGAAAGAACATCCAGGGTTTTGAAATCTGTGTTCTGCCTCCCTGGACTCTATAGCAACAACTAGGCTTTCCCAAGGCCCTGGCAGCACTGTCCTAACAAAGGAACTGCAGCTCCATTTCTCTCTCTTGCTCTCTCTGTAACTGGCATCTTCACTCACAGGGTGCAGGAATGATTCATGACAAATCCCTCTTCCAAACATCCTTTGATAAACAATACATGGCCCTGGAAACAAAACCACATCGCCTTCCAGGTGGGAACAACCTCTCAAATGATACCTTTCATCTCCTGGTCTTAATAACCAGCTACTGCGCTTCGACACAAATTCTTCCCTGAGTGTGTGACCCTATCCTTTAATTTCCCCACTGGTTGGGGGCGGAGGACTGATGAGAAAGCACTGGGCCACCAACTCAGGAGGAAAGCCCTAGTCCTCTTGGCCAGTAGTCCAGGCAGGCAGGCTCTCTGTAGGATACTGTTAACACGGGATCTCAGCCATCAAAGGACAATGACTGGGACCTTGGGATGGGCCAAGGGAGAGACTAGGAAACCATACCAGTATGAGGGAACTATTCAGGACTGATGCTAAATCCAAATTTCAGCTGGGGCTGATCCATGTCTGAGGGCTTGACTGAGGCTCTTTTTAAAGAGACTCACTGTTGTTTGTGGGGTGATTGCAGCCTGGCATTAAGGTGCTTTATGACTCTGGGTTAACCAGGAAAGAGGGGTGGGAGGGAAGCGGTCACTAATCTTCCTACAGAAGAGCGTGGGACTACGACAAATAATCCTGGTGGCAGGACAGCTGCTGCATGGGCCACACACTCTATAACACTCCCACATAGACAGATGGGTCAGGAAACCAATCAGACTGCCACCCATTAAATCTGTTTCAACTCTACCATTGTAATGAGGGCCTGCTTCATGTGCTGCAGAATGATCGAGGCACTATTGTGTCCGCAAAGTAGAGTGGCAAGACCAGGAGGTAATCCAGAGGGATGTACCCACTGAGTAACTTGGCAGTCGGCATCCTCTCAAAAGGAATGTCCCTTGGTGTGGCAGGGCTGGGATTGGGGTGGGGGTTAGGGGGCAAGCACCACAGCCAGCTCTCAGACTCATCAGAAAACCCATAGGAAGACACAGTCCCTTCCATTCTTCAGTGTCCAATGGATCTTACAGCAGGTGCTCCTTTAAACCCACCTATAATCCCGTGGTCGTTGAGTCTGTCTTTCTGACTCAGAACAACCCCATGTGTATCAGAGTAGAGCCAAGGTCTATAGCATTCTCAATGACTGTTTTGGGGAGTAGATTGCCAGACCTTTCTTTCAAGGTTAACTCTGGACGGACTTGAACCTTCCACCTTTAGATTAGCAGCTGAGTGCATTGCCATTTGCACTTCAGGGACTCCCACCAAAGACAAACTCTTTCCAAATGGCCAATCAGAGAGCAATCTAATGATATCATGGGACGCCTGGGCTCCTCGTGCTATGGCTGGCTGGCAGCTGAGGGCAGCGTACCTTGAACTTGAACCATCACAGGAACCATACCCTAATGAGGAACCCATTGTGTTGAGCTCTGCAAACCTGACTTCTCTTTGAGCAGCCTTGTGACCTCATAGATCTTCTCAGGTTCCCTCAGAAGGCAGTTTGTAATGCAATAGAAACTCAAGGGCAGTGCTAACTCCATGGGTAACTCCCCGTCGTCCATTCTGGAGACTTGAATTTTATTCCTGGCCTAAGGCCTCCATTTGTCAGTGGAGGCTTTTGTGTTGTTAGAATGCTGAGCAAATTTTGATCACACGTCCAGTTTTTGTTGGAGTAGGAAGATAGACCTGGAGATGGGCTTCTGTTACACAGACCGTGACAACCCTCCACAACCCAATGGTCCATTGTACATGGGGTTCCCATGAGCTGGAGTGAGCTCAACAGCAACTCAAACCAACCACCCTGGGAACCCAGCATTTTCTTCAGGTGAGCTGTCATGGAAAACAACACAAACACCCACTTGTATGTATCATGGTTTGATTCCCACTTTCAAAGGAAAGAGACCCTTTCTTTGTGCTCCTTGACACTGGACCATCGAAGATTTATTCCAGGAAACTAAGAAAAGCAAAAAGAAAGGAAGTCCAAATGACTGGACATGAGAGACATGCCTAAGTGGGAGGTGGGTCTGAGAGCAAGAGTGTGAGCATGAAGAATGACAAGATGAAACATGGGGAGGTCTCTGTGAAGACAATAAAATCCAGAGATGGGGTGGGGGGAGGCAATTGAGTCTCCAGGGAAATTTAGATTAGTTCTGTCGGGTGATATGAGTATCATTCCATTCTCTGGAATAGCACTGTCAGGAGCTGACACTGAGAACTGACTGGTCGGACATTATGCAAAGTATATGTCAAGTAGTACTTCATTCCATCTTTCAATCACCCTACAAGTAACTCCTCTTACTAATACCCAATGTACTGATGAAAGGAGCCCATGAACTTTAAAAAAAAAAAAACCTTATGCATGTGTGTGTGTGTGTGTGTGCTTAATTAAGTCATTTCTAACTCATAAAGATCCTTTAGGACAGAGGAGAATCGCTCCCTAGGGTTTCAGAGGCTCTAAATATATAAAGAATATATATATATATATATACCTTTCCCTTAGAGTGGCTGTTTGGGTCTAACTGGTGGTCTTGAGCCCAACTCAGAACCCACTGCACCACTGTTTTGTGTCACCATGGCTAAGCCAGAATTCTCAGTGATTTGACAGTAATTCCACATGATGTGACCCAACACAATGTAATCACCTGCATAATGGGGTCTGCTGTGACCAGCCAATCAATTGTAAGAGTAGAGTGGGAGGCAACACCCTTACTCAATCAATTGAAAGGAAGCTTCCCCAGAGGTATCCTGAGAGTATAAGTAGACACTGTGGAAAGGATTGCTTGCTTTTTGCTGGGTCTGGATCCTGCATCTGACTCATTCGTTGACCTCTGGTTCTTTGGACTTGAGCCAGTGACTCGCCAGGTTGCCAGTCAGTTCTGGGTGTCATCAGCAGCCCCATCTGTCTTGCTGCCCTTGGTTGAGTTCATTAAACCATTAGCCTATAAAGAAGTGGATAGTATTTTGTTGAGTGAAAAAGTACTGTTAATGTACAAAATAGCATTTGGAAAGAGGCTTCTATATGTACTCGTTGGAAAGCTCAGCTCTCCTCTAGGAAGTGGAATTTGAAAGAGTAGCAATAATGAAACTCTCCCTTCCCCCCCTTCTCTTTTTATCTGTTCCTTTTTTCCCTTTCAGAATGAACCCTTAAAATAAGCACATATTATTCCATAACTTTTAGCAGACACCACTGAATGGATCTGATTTGAAGAGTCATCATCCAAAGGACCCTCCAATCTGCCACCTCATTGTCTTCAAATAGGATCTAGTCCTTCCCTCTTTTCTCTTCTACCCAGCCAAGGATCACTGTGCAGCTGGGTCAGCACTGTGCTCAAGAGGAGAACCCTGAGAGCTGAGTGAGTGGAGAAGAGGCCTGAGAGGAAGGAGGCATGAAGGCTGAGGTGTGAAAATCTTAAGAGTTTAGCTCCTTTACTTCATTTTTTCCAATTCATTTTTAATTACTCTTAAATCACCAACAAACTTCAGAGTCTTTCCTGACATTCGTTTTGTTTTTTGTTTGCTTTCTTATCTTTTAATTGGTCCTTTGGTTTTTTTTATTTATGATGTTCTAGATTTCATCCCACAATACATCTGGTCTTTAGTCATTAGTGTTCAATGTATCAACTCTATATTTGTGATGGCTTCTAAGTTCAGATCGGAGATATTTGAGGCCATGCTTTGGCTCTCATGGCTTTGCTTTAATTTTCTTCAACTTGAACCTGCATGCAAGCAATTGGTAGTCGATTTCACAGTCAACCTCTGACCTTGTTCTGGCCAATGGAATGTCTTCATTTTCTCTTTCCACAAATGCAGTTGTTTTGATTTTTGTGTTCCATGCAGTGAGGTCTATGTGTGTAGTCACTGTTTCTGTTACTGGAACAAGTATTTGCAATGAATAAGTCATTCATCTTGTAATTTTCATTCCTGTAATTTCTATCATCATTTTTACCACCAAGGCCATGGATCCTTCTCCTGTGTTTCCAACTGTCACACTCTAATGACAAGTAAATATCAATGCAACTTGATTGCCTCAGTTTCAGACTGTAGATGCTGGTAAAAATCTTAAAAGGCGACATATTTGGCATTGGTGACTTGTGTGTAAGTCTGACTCATAGCTGTATTAACTGGGTTTTTTTTGTAGGCACGCGAGTATTATTCTATCACTAAGAGTATTGTGTTTCAGATCTTGAGGTATTTTTTTGAAGATGAATTCAGTGCCATTTTGCTTCAGTTTTTTATTCCTGATACAATATGATCATCTGATTCAAAATGGCCAGCCTAGTCCATTTCCATTACCCAAGGTCCAGGAGATTGATCTTTCTATATGCTCCCTTCCATTTCTGATGACTTCTAATTTTCCTAGATTCATACTTTGTACATTTCATGGTCCAATTGTTGCTGGGGGCTTGGACCTGCCTCTTTGCATTTTGAGTCATGCCCCATCAGCAATATAGGCCCTGGGAACTGAGCTCCTGCCACATCAGTGGGGGTGACTCTCTGTTGAGGCTAGTGATCTTCCCCGGTCATATGCTGAGTGCCTTCCAACCTGAGGGGCTCGTCTTCTGGGACTAAATCAGTGTTCTGCTGCTATCCGTAAAATTTTCATTAGTCAATTGTTTTTTCAGAAGTCAATTTCTATGTCCTTCTTCTTAATCAATCTTAGTCTAGAGCCATGGTTCTCAACCTTCCTAATGCCAAGACCCCTTAATACAATTCCTCAAGTTGTGGTGGTGAGCCCCCAACCATAAAATAATTTTTGTTGCTACTTCATCACTGTACTTTTGTTACTGTTGTGAATTAGGTGACCCCTGTGAAGGGGTTGTTCCACCCCTCCCCCCCAAATGGGTCATGGCCCACAGGTTGAGAAATGCTGGTCTAGAACTTTTGCTGAAAACTGTCCACCAGGGGTGGGGCTGCTGGTCTTTGACATGCCAGTGGCTTGGCCTCCAGTATCATAGTAACACACAAGCCATGACAGTACAACAAACTGACAGATGAGTGGTGGAGAATATAATTAGTAATCAAGGCTTATTACTAAATTTCTCAAAAGGTGAAAGCACACTGTATCGTGCAGTGGGTCCATCCTGGCAAAAGACTATTCTTGAGATTAGCTCGTTACCTAGCTACCCTTCAGAGCAGGGACTCAGATCTGATGACCGAGGCAGTGGGGCTTAGAGAAAGATCGAAATCATGGAAGAGAACAGGGGGCAAGTGCTGGTGGGAGTCTTCAGAGCTGTGGTCAGTCCTGTGACCACAGCCAGTTGCAGGTAGTTCAGGTTCTGGGCCCTGCCCAAGACCACTAGCACAACCCCCTGGAATTGTGTCCTTTGAGCACCGATCTTCATCCAGCTCCTGAGTTACTCCATCATCCAGGATACCCTGGAGCAGTTGTTGCATCAGCCATACCACTAGATCTCGGGGGTCAGGAAGGACAAGTCGCCCTCTGGCTAGATTTGTTGATGGAGTCACTTACTCACAGATTGGGAGAGAGTGCTGGGGACCTGCCTTTGGCCTGCATGGCTGGAATAACATGGACAGAACCCTCACTACTGTCCAAACCTGGCAAAGAGGCATGAACATCACATGGGCACTCATTAGAGTTTCACAATCTCAGGACCTGCCTCACACTGACTTCGCAGTTCAAGAGATGCTCTAGTTATTTGCACGTTCAAGTGTGAGAAGTGCTGGCTCATCACAGTCTTTTTTTTTTTTGCGGGGCTGGTGGGGGGTGGACATCACTGCCTATGGTGGTCATGGGCACTACCCAGTGCTGCTTCTGAGAGCCACCACTGGATTTGAATGGCCAAGCCCACGGGCCACAGTCCTACACTCAACCACTTACGCTACCGGGGCTCAGCCCCCCATCACAGTCTTTATCGCTCATGTGCACATTCACTTCATCATCATCCTACTATTACCAAGTTGATGCTGACTCAGCGCGCCCCTAGGGAACAGAGTAGAACTGCCCCTGGGGGTTTCTGAGACTGTAATTCTTTATAGGAGTAGAAAGTCCTGTCTGTCTCCTGAGGAGCCACTGGTGGATTTGAACTGCTGACTTTACAGTTAGCAGCCCAACTCATACCACTATACCACCAGGGGTATAATGTGCTCATATGCACGTTAATGTTTAGAAAATACTAGCCTTCTAGAAAAATTCAGGACACTAGCAACCTGCATGAAATTCTGATTGTAATGGGGCTACTATGGATTGGACTATCTCCCCGACACATAGTAGACGTGACCTGCTTGGATCTTTGAAGTGTAATAAATTAAGTCTACATAACACCATGGAGTAAGATGGGACTTAATCCTCTAAAACTGGTGCCTTTCTAACAAGAGTGTGGACACTCAGAACAGCAGGAGCCTCCGGAGGGAGTTGACCACAGAATTTGGATTCTAGTTTGGAGAATGATGCGAGAACACATTTCTGTTGTCCTGAGCCACATGGCTTGTGGTCCTTTGTTGTGGCAGGCCTAGGAAATAATACATGCCCCACTATACAATGTTAAGGACATAAGTAGAGGCACAAAAGTGGGGAGTTCTCTCTAGTAAGGTAACCTTTGAGCTAAGCAGTGGGGTAAGTGAAAACAGGGGCCAGTGATCATCGGGATGTCTGAGAACTAGCTTTTAGGGCAAAGCCGTGGGGGAAGAAATGTGCTCAGTGTGTTTGAGAAACTTCATGTGTGTTTGGCACCTCGGAAGTGAGGGGCCGGGGATAGTGGCGGAGGCGAGGGGCGTTATAGTAATCTCACCATATCTCACTCTCCACTCTGAATAGGAGGGATCGTCAAACAAAAAGCCTCCAATATGGAAAAAGCAGAGTCTAAAACCAAAAGAAGCAGGAACCCCAAATGTGGGGGGGGTGTTTCAAGTTAGAAACAGGAGAAGCCATTCCTGAAAACTCATCATTAAAACTTTTAAGGGCATAAGAGTTGTTGGGCATCTGTGGGATAAGTGCAAGGTGTTAGACAAACAGAAACACCCACCATCACTGGATCAGGGTGGTGAAGAGGACAACACGAAAGCAAGAATGCTACAGAAGAGTAGGGTGATAACAAGAGGAACTTCCTTCCAAAGTCAAACTACAATCCAGGGGGTTGACGATAGGAAAGGAATGATAAGAAGAGAATCCATCCGCAAGTTCAATCCTTGGCAAGCGGAAGATCCAAAAAGAAAGGAACAAAAAGAAACCACCCAAGTACAAGAAAATTCCCTACATCTGAGGAAGAGCAATCTCCCCGCTGAGGTCCACACTGACGAAAGCAGTGAATTGTCAATATCCCAGAAGGTCTTAAAATCTTCAAAGAAGTCATGTAAAAATATTAGTCATCAGGGCTGAGCCCCGGTGGCGTAGTGGTTGTGCGCGGGACTGCGGCCCACTGGGATGGAGGTTCCATTCCAGCTCGCAGGAGCAAAGGCTGGGCCTCCTACTCCCACCACCTGAGGGCAGTGATGCCAAAAAAAATATTAGTCATCAGAGAGCCATTAAAGTTCTCCAAAGTAGCCCAAGAAGCTGTAAGACGGTGGTGCCATGCCTTGAAAGTTCTTTGGACAATGTATGTTTAACAATAATCAAGTGTAAGAACCAAAGACAGTCACTTTAAAACATTCAAGATTATATATGTGTGTATGCATGTATACACACACACACGCACACAAATATGAAAACATCTCTCATACATTCTTCATTGGGGAACTACTGAATGGGCCTGGACTTCCACTGAATGAGAGGAGACTGAAAAAGGGGCAACTGGCATCTCAGCACTGCACTAAACTCAGACCTGTTGCCAGGCAGTCTGTACCACTCTTAGTGAGCCATAAAACAGAATAGAACTGCCCCAAAGCTTTCCAGGGTGGTAAATCTTGATGGAAGCAGACCCTTGCATCCTCTTCTGATGCACCGAATTACTGACCTTCCAATGGGCAGCCACATTCTACAGAGGTGCTATGAGTTTGAAATGGACTTCACAGTTCTGGATTTGGGGTAAATTAATCACACCTGCATATCTCTTTTGCCAGGTGATGTAATAAGAGGAACTTCAAAAAGTCATAGGAAAGTTCTATCATCCTTTAATTCAATTTCTTTTGGTTTTGTCTTAAATCATTTTATTGGGGGCTCATACAACTCTTATCACAATCCATACATCCATCCATTGTGTCAAGCACATTTGTACATTTGTTGCCCTCATCATTCTCAAAGCATTTGCTTTCTACTTAAGCCCTTGGTATCAGCTTCTCATTTTTTCATTCCTTCCCATTCCCCTCATGAACCCTTGGGGGGATTATTTATAATAATTTATAAATTGTTATTATTTTGTCATATCTCACACTGTCCAATGTCTCTTCTTCACCTCCTTTTCTGTTGTCTGTTCCCCAGGGAGGCAGTTATATGTAGATCCTTGCCATGAGTTCCCCCTTTCTACCCCACCGACTCTCTAAGAGAACATTTTGAAGTCCCCTCATAGAGATGCAGGTTTCTCGTATTAGAATGTGAGCATAGTTGGAAAGAGGCATTATTCTGCTTCTCAAGAGAGTTAGTGCTTTAAAGGGACACACAAGGCTTAGCTCTGTATGCGTGTTATTTAGGAATAAAGAGATAAACACCAAAAGTCATGAAAAGGGTGGACAGTGACTGCCTCCGGATAAAGGGAGCCAGGGATAGGGAAGTACAGGCAAGAGGCAGTTGTCTTAATCATACATTTTGTTAAACTTCTGAGCATTTTAACCATATGCACATCTAGTGCTGTGATCAAGAGGAAAACAATGCTGTTAGACCCATCTCCATACCTACCAATTCAACATCATGAAGGTGGAGCCCAGGACTCAAGATTTTCAGTAAGCACTAAGGTCATTGGAGGGCACAGTGGTGGCTCACTGGGAAATTCCCCTTCCAAATGGGAGCCCTGCATCCATTCCCCAGCCAGCATACTTTACACACAGCCACCATCTGTGTGCTCAGTGGAAGATTGCACGTTGCCATGTTGTCAAATGCACAAAAGAATGAGGTGGTCAAGGATTTCTTTGTGCTTAGGTCCAGAATCAAGGTTCACTGAAGCAGCAGTCAAAAAAATCAAGTGACTTATTGCATTGGGCAATCACCACACCACATTGAAAAGTGGATTATCTCCATCACCTGACTGGCCCAGGGAGGGACAATCTCCCTTGGGGGCTTGCCTGGATGTGTCCCTGATATAGATTACTGAGGGGTGCTTACTTCAGAATTATGTCCTAGCTGCCTTGGGAAGGACACTAGACCAATCTTTTTTTCAAATTTTTATTTGTTTAAATCATTTATTGGAGATTCTTACAGCTCTTATAACAATGCATACATTAGTTGTATCAAGTATATTTATACATAAATTGTCATCATTTTCTAAATAGTTGCTTTCTATTTGTGCCCTTGGTATCAGCTTCTCTTTTTCTCCCTCCCCCACCCACCTTCCACTCTTGTTAAAGTATAAATTATTGTTGTTTTCATATCTTACACTGACTGCTGTCTCCCTCCACCCACGTTTCTATTGTTCATCCCCCTATGTGTGTTAGGGGGAGGGGATTATGTATCAATCATTGTGATCAGTTACCTCTTCCTCCCCTTCTCCCCACAACTTCTTCCTACCCTCTTAATATCGCTACTCCCATTTCTGCTCCTCTGGAGTTTATCTGGCCTGGATTCTGTGAGTCATGAGCTGTTTTATATGTACCAGTGTACATGCTCCAGTCTAGCCAGAAATGAAAGGCAGGACTGAGGTCATAATAGTGGGAGAGAGGAGTGAGGAAGCCTCAAAGAACCAGAGGAATATTGTGTATTTCATCAGTGTTATACTGCACTGCTTGATTTACCCCTTACTTGTGACCCTTCTGTGAAGGGATGTCCTAATTTCTACAGATGGGTCTGGGATCTGTGCTCCCACCCACCTTGTAGTCAACAATACATTTTTGGAGGGAGGGTTTGTTGTTTTCGGTCTTCTGGTGCCTGTAACCTGATTCAGTCAATACCTCATGATCACACAGGCTGGTGTGCTTCTTCCATGTGGGCTTGTTGCTTCTCACCTAGATGGCCCCTTGTTTAACTTCCATCCTTTAAGACGCCAGAGGATATATCATTTGATAGCTGGGCACCATCCGCTTTCTTCGCCACATTTGCTTATGCACCTATTTTATCTTCAGGAATCATACCATGACTAACTTAACTTGTAGACTCTTCTGTCTACTACCAAGTATGTCCCGATCTTGGCCCCATTCCCTCTCCAGTAATCCCACCTGTAACTACGATGTATTGATCTGTCACAAACCATGTATTTGTGACAGTGTTCCTTGACCTCCCATGTCCCTTTTAAAGCTCCGTATATTGGCCAACCCTTGGACACCATTAAAATTTCATTCTCCCTTATCTGGATAGTATGTTTTTGTCTTTGTTTTGTCATTGTTCCTTTTAAGATTTAATGTTCCCTTTTTTAAAAAGTTTCTATCCCTCCTTAAGTGTTTAAAAGGACAAATGTCACTTTGAGGACTAAGGTGAGCCTGACCCAACTAATGGCATTTTTCAACTACCTCGTATGCATGTGAAAGTTGGACACTGAATACAGACAATCACAAAAGAATTGATGCATTTGAAATGTGCTGGGAAAGAATATTGAAACTACCATGGACTGCCGAGAAAACAAATACGTTTGTCTTCAAAGAAGTACATCCAAAATTCTCCTTAGAAGTGAGAATGACAAGATTTTTTTCTCCCATATTTTGCATATATTATCAGGAGGGGCAACATGCCGTCAGAATGCCTGGAAAAGGACATCATGCTTAATAAAGTAGGGGTCAACACAGAAGAGGGAGGGCCCAAATGAGATTTATTAGCCCAGTGATTGCCCCAGAGGCCTCCATCAAAACAGCAGGCGTGAGGCTGCAGCTGGACCAGTGTTTCGTTCTGGTCTGAGTTGTAACTGACTTGAGGGCACCTCCCGGCAGCATGATGTCAGACTGGTTTTAGCAGAGCTTTTAGATGAGGAAGAAAGGCTCATTTCCAAAAATCAGCCATTGAGAACCCCTGCCGATCACAATGGTCCCGTCCACGATCCATCATAAGAATGGCACAGGAGTGGGCAGTATCTACTTCTGTCCTGTGAGGAGCTGCCATCCATTCGAGGTGCCTCCACAGCAGCCAGCGACCATAACGCCATGACAGTCAAAGTCTGGGACTCTGAGATGGCTTACAGGGCCCTACCTCATTCCCCTCTGTCACTGGAGTGTCTGTTTCTCATTATATGTTGCCAACCCTACAGTTGTTTTTAGGTGCCTTCTATCAGTTCTGACTCATAACGATCCTATGTGCAACAACAGCATGTTGCCTGATCCTGCACCATCCTCGTTTCCAAGGCTGCACCTGCCTAACTTGGTGGGCAAGGACTTTTTTCTTGGGGCCCCTTGCTCAATAACCATTGGTTGAGTAAATGAATGAGTAAGTGAATGACTTTCAGGAGCTAAATATGTAGCCTAGCTGAAAAATCCTGTCTGAAAGCTGTTGAAGAATTCCATTTTTATTGACTGTGGTATGTAGTTAATCCTGAGCAAGAGCACCATTTAGTTAGTTTCCATTTCAAAGGGGGCTTACCTGGCACTGAGGGTGTTAGCAGAGAGTAGTGATGGTGATTGTTTCTTACACGTCATGGCCATGCCCCTTGAACTTGGCTTTATGAGACTGGTCAGGTGAGAGGGATGCTGCAGGACCACATTCCTACGAGGCAGCCTGCTGAGGCGTGGCAGGAATTCCCTCATTCCTGAGGCCCTGGAGGACTACTGAGAGCAGGCTGGCCACTTCTCTAGGAGACTCTTTAAAGACACTTCTTTCCTAGGTAGAGAGCAGGGGAGCTGGATGTATGAGTATGGAATCAGCTCATGGTATTGTGAGTAGGGCCAGGACAATTTTCTAGCAGATTATCATTTTAATACCCAAATATTCAAATGAACATCTTCAGTTTGGACTTCTCCAATTAACTACCAGACCCATAAATCCATCTTACTCAATATCTCCGTTCAGACAGCGCTAAGCCTTCTTGAAGGCCCTCAGCAGTTTCAAGGCTCATGCTGTCCCCCAAATGTCATAGCATCTCTCTTTCTCTCTCTCTCTTTGATCAAACCCCCCCCCCCCACACACACACACAACTCTTTTTTCTCCCTCCCTCTCCTTGTCCAAATCCAGGGTGGAAATAAGCCCTGGATTTCTTTTTCTGCTAACTAGCCCTATCATCCAGCAGCATTTCCATAGATCCAACTGCCGTCATCTCTTGGTGAATCTACTGCCAGACCTGATCACCCTACATCTTCTTGCCTCCTTTGATATAGTTTCCTTCTTGCAACCTGAATGATCCTTTCGAAGTACAGGCAGTACCTGAGGTAGAAACAAGACCCATGCCTAACATATTTGAGAATTTGTAGGTCCATTGGAAAAAGGTATATGTAGCTCTTATTTAAACTTAATAGAAGGAAGTGGGCCCTGGTAAAACCGTGGAGTAGATGTTGGACTGCTAACCACAAGGCTGGCAGTGCAAACCCACCAACTTCTCTACGAGAAAAAGATGTGCCTCAGAAACCCTGAAAGAGGGTTATCTTGAATGGGATTAATGCAATGGCAGTGGGCTAGCAAAAGAGAGGGCTCAAAGACTACAATGACTTACAAGCTGCACACTGCAGAAAATGAAGGTGATTGTGATGATGGATTTTTTGCCAGTCGTGATCTCTTCAGTTATTTGCAAGTGTGGGAACTGTTGGAGAACATTCAAGCCTAATGTACATTGTCCATCAATTGGATGTTAGCAACCTTGGACTGCCTAGAGAAACAAGGTCCTCTGTGTGGCCCAACTCTGCCTCATGCTCATTTTCCTTTCATGGCTCGACATACCTCTCCTGTTCTTTCTAGCATCTTTTTGCCCCGTCGCCTTCCTTCTCTGCCTGTTCACACTGTGCTCGGGCAGGCCAAGGAGCAAGAAGCAGGAACCTTGGGTTGCATATATGGAAGCTATGACTTTTGTCCCTGGAGCTAGACTGGATGGTGCACAGATCCTCAAAGAAAGGTTGCAGAACAAGCTGCAGGGAGCTTTTGCTTTGGCTGAATGAGTGGCAGATGGGAGGAGGGTGTTATAAGGAAGGGGTGTGTGCTCCCAGCAGGTCTGAACAATTTGTTCAATCTGTGCCCAGCTAACTGGGTCATGTGAGATGTACCCATTTTATAGTCGTAGAAGTTGAGGCATCAAAAGGTGAATAGCTGACAGGTGTGTGTCAGAGCCTGGTCTAGAGTACAGCCTTCCACTTCCTCATCTCAGGTGTCTGCGAACACCCGGAAGTCTCCCCTGTAGCATAGAGAAAATCCATGAAGGAGGCTTTTCTTTTTCTTACTTTTTTTTTTTCTTTTTGGGTTGTTCTTTTTCTTGAGAGCTGCCATCTAGCCAAGTGTGACTCTCGCTGCATGAGGCAAAGCTGCAAACGATTGGGAGAATGGGAGAAAAGGGTCAGAACAAAATTCACGATGATCAGAACGACTGGCTTTACTGGTCTGTTGAAGAATTGTAGAACCCCTGAGACTGTGAGCGTAGGCATTCTTCAAACTTGAACCTGAGCTCACTCCTGGGGATCACCTTTCACTCAAATGACAGGTCTGGTATGGGAAGGGCAATGTTTGTGCAGAACATATTCCTGAGAACCATTCACCAGGCGAGACCACAAGGGCAGCATTTATCCCACAGGAAGCTCCCGAGGCAGGACGAGGCAGGAAAGAACAAGAGGAAATAGAAAACCCAGGCAGGAAGTGGGAGGAAAGCTATTACATGGAGGTAAATGTAACTAATATGACAAAACAAAATGGGGGGGGGGTTTCAATTGTTGAATGGAAAGTTTAAAAGAAAGAGAAACGTGTGGCCCTCAGCCAGGAACAGAGCCAGCTCACAGTATCTTAGTCTGAAAATACCAGGTAATGAAACATCCTAGGCTTCTCAGGGATCTCTTTCGAGATCTTTCCACTAGCACACTCAAAAGAAGTTGGGGAGCAAGCACTCAGCAGAGGCCAGCACCAGACTATAGGGTGGGGAAGGAATAAAAGAGGAACGAGAAGGAAACGGTGACCATATCTTACACCGAGACATGAGAAACACAAGAAGCTCACAGTGCCATCAGCAAACATGTTTCTTCACCATGAAGCATAAAGTTTACGCCCATTGAGATGGTTACAGAGTTTTGCTGTGCATCACAATTGTGAGATAAACTTTAAAAAAATACAAATGTCCAGTCCCCACCCAAGGGCAACTGAATTGTAATCTCCTAGATCATCAGGGCTTCAGACAGCACATGCCTCCTATTGCATGGTCTGTCTAGTAGTCCCTTTCCTGGCATAGCAATTTCCTATCTTTCTATCTGGAGACTCAATGTCTTTCTTCATCAAGTGCACTTGAAGCTGAGTCAAACAGATGAATCACTTACCTGTAATCCACATGAACATTGCATCACATGAACTTTGCATTAGAATCGGCCTCCTGTGGAAAGGACTCTCAAGTTTCTTTTGGTTCCACAATACTTGAAACAGGGCTTAACTTTAACCTGTATGTGCTCTATCTTATGTTAAACTCTGCAGTTTTTACTAGGATCTTTTCAAAACGCAGATGGTTTATATTTGGCCTGCAAGGAGTGTCATCACCTAAACCAAAAATATGATGCCCCCCACATTGGTTCTTTGGTCAAATCAGTTGTGTTTCTTTGACTGACGAAGGCTGCATTTGGATTTAGTTTAAACTCATGTTGTTCATCTTTCTCATGAGCTACTTTTTTTTTTAATGTTGACATTCTCTCTGGATATTTTAAATATCAATTAGGCCACTCATTATGTAGCTATATAATTTATTGTTCTAACAGGGCATGTTTTAAGTGTGAAAAGGAACACTACTGACAATGTTTGTCAGAAGCAAACCAAGTTCTAATCAGGGCACATTGGGAGCAAGGGTTCACTCTTCCCTCCACAACCCAAAGTCAAAGTGGCAGGAAAGTCAAAGACAGGCATTTCGATGCACATGCATCACATTGGTGTCCAGGTTGGCCTTGATATGTCACATGATAAGATTTTTTTGTTTTCTTTTTATGATATTTTATTGGGGGTTTGTACAACTCTTTCCATAATCCATCCATACATCCATTGTGTCAAGCATATTTGTACATTTGTTGCCATCATCATTTTCAAAATATTTTCTAACTGCTTGAGCCCTGGGTATAAGCTCATTTTCCTCATCCCTCTCCTTTCCTCCCTCTCACCATCCCTCCCTCCCTCATGAACCGTTGATAATTTATAAATTATTATTATTTTCCATGTCTTGCACTATCTGATGTCCTCCTTTATGCCCTTTTTCCAGCCCCCTGGGAGGGGGTTATAGTAGGTCATTGTGATCAGTTCTCCCCAAGCTTCCCCTTCCCTTCCTGGTATGGCTATCCTCAATATTGGTTCTGAGGAGTTTATCTGTCCCGTATTCCATGTGTTTCCACTCTTATCTGTACCCAGGTACCTGCTCTGGTCTACACAGATTTATATGGTAGAATTAGGGTCATGATAATGGGGGTGATAAAGCATTAAAGAACTAGAGGCAAGTTGCATGTTTCATCGGTGCTATACTGCAACCTGACCGGCCTGTTTTCTCCCTGAGACACTTCTATAAAGGGATGTCCAACTGTCTCCAGGTTGGCTTTGGACCTCCACTCCATACCCCACCCCCACAAACACAGAACTCCCTCTCTCATTCACATTTATGCGACAGTTCATTCTGGGTCTTTGATTCAGATACCTGATCCCATTGACACCTCATGATCACACAGGCTGATGTTCTTCCATGTGGGCTTTGTTGCTTCTCAGCTATATGGCCGCTTATTTATCTTCAAGTCTTTTTTTGGGTTTTTTTTGTTTGTTTGTTTGCTTTTTGGGCATCACTGCCCTCTGATGGTGGGAGTAGGAGGCCCAGTCTTTGCTCCATGGAGCTGGAATTGAACCTCCATCCCAGTGGGCCACAGTCCCGCGCACAACCACTGTGCCACCGGGGCTCAGCCCTCTCTTCAAGTCTGTAAGACCCCAGATGCTCTATCTTTTGATAGCTTGGCATCATCAGCTTTTTTCACCACGTTAGCTTATTTGTCATTTGTCTTCAGCAATTGGGTCAAGAAGTTGAGTATCTCAGAATGCGGACTATTAGAACAAAATGTTCTCATGTTGAGGGAGCCCTTGAGTAACAGGCCCAATGTCCATCTGCTTCCTTAATACTAAACCTATAAATATAGATCTATTTCCCCATTATCACGTATAAATATATTTACATATGTACATGCCTGTATTCAGATCTCTATAAATGCCCTTTGCTTCCTAGTTCTTCCCTCTATTTCCTTTAACTCTCCTCTGTCCCACTATCATGTTCAGGTTTCATGTGAGTTTTGGTAATTTCTCTCGATTACATTGCCTTTGATCAAGCGCTACCAGACCTCCTCCACCCTCCTGACATTGATTCTTGGCCACTTGTTCCCTTGTCCCTGGGTTTGTTAACCTCCACTTCCTTTCCCCTGCCTCCCCCTCTCCCAGTCTCCCAGGAACTGTCATCCCTCTGTCTTCTCCTCTGGCTTGTTTGATAAGATTTTTGGACAGAGTCTGCGCTGGCTGTGTGTGGGGGTTAGTGTGAGAAGGCCTGTTAAAAAGGATTGTCGCAGGAGGCTGAGCCCTGGTGGCCTAGTGGTTGTGTGCGGGACTGCGGCCCACAGGGTTGACAGTTCAAATCCAGCAACAGCTCTTTAGGAGCAAGGCTGGGCTTCCTACTCCCACCAGGGCAGTGATACCACAAAAAAAAAAAAAAAAAGGATTGTCACAAGTTAGACAATGATGGCTTGGACTGGAATGATGGTTGTTGAGATGGGGAGAAGGTAACAGAAGAAGCTTGGTAGAGGTACCAAACTTGAAGCTATCATTTGGTAGAGGTACCCAACATGATTTCCTTTTCTAATGGCTGCTCTTTCCTAATGATGATTCCAAGATAAGCGAGTCAGACTTATTATTCCCTCTTCTGATTTGCTTCCCCACCCCCCCTCTCTCTTTAGTCTATTATTTTTGTCTTTCCTTGTACATTTAATATTCTTTATAAATAACCACTCTTGGAACCCATCCATTTTCCATCTGCCTTTATCTTTCATTTTCTGGCATTTTTGGAACAGGGTGATTGAAAAGACCATGGCTGCAAAGACTGGGCCTTGGGGTTGTCTAATCGTCAGAGACGTTTTTGTTTTTCAAAATGTCCAGGAGACCCTTTGCAGCAGACTTACCCAATCCAATAGGTCACTTGACTCCTGATGGCTTGTTCCATAAACATTGGTTGTTGACCCAAGTTGGACAGAAACCTTTAGCTTCTTCTCTGTGAACGAATGTAGAAGGCTCGAGGGAGATGCCAGAGCAAGAGAGGGAAATGTGGATCCATTCGTTCTAATGACAAGCAAATGGATGGTCTAGACCCAGGACAGTGGAAAAGAACACCGGAAAAGGAGAATAGCAGCAGAGAAAGGGGATGGATGACCGTGACCATATGTGGAGGTAAGAGGAAAGCAAGAGGAGATGCATGAGTGCTCATGTGGAAAGCTACTAAGAGATCCAGTAAGAATGGAAATTGACACCTTCAATGGAGTTAGCAGCAGGAAGTCAACGAGGACCTTCAAAGGAAGAGCTTTGAAGTGGCTGAAGAAGCAAGGTGGGTTGGAAAGTGAATGTTGTTGGAAAGTGAGTGTTGTGACCATCCAGTCCCACAGTAGGACTGCCCCATAGGGTTTTCTAGGCTGCAATCTTCTTCTTCTATATTTTAGATGTTTCCAAGAATTTTGTTTATTAGAGCATTATGATTACCATTTGCCAACAAATGGAGTTAGATACGTAAGTTGTGTGAATCTGGGCTGACTAGAGAAACAAATCCAGAGGCAGTCATATGTGTGTAAGAGAGAGTTTTATATTCAAGAGTAATTATGCGCTGAGCCCCGGTGGTGTAGTGGTTGTGTGTGGGACTGCAGCCCACAGGAACGGAGGTTCAAGTCCAGCAGTGGGGCTGGGCCTCCTACTCCCACCACTGGAGAGCAGTGATGCCCCCCCCCCCCCAGAAGAGTAATTATATGTTACTGGCCCAGTCCAGATAATGTCCATAAGTGTGATATTACCCCATAAGTCTGATAGTGGACCAGAAATTCTTCTACAGACTCACACAGCATATGCAATTATGCCAAAAGCAGGAAGATCACAGGTCAGTGGTTGAAAGTCTTGTGGAAGCATCTCAGTGCTGGTGCAGCTCTCTGTGTGGCCCCTCCAACTCCAGGGCTCTGGTTGCCAGCAGCATATCTTCATGTAACTTGTCAACAGAATGTGAAGCAGAGAGAGTGTGTGTCCCACATCCAAGAAGAAAGACAACAATTCTCAGATTCCTCAGGAGAAGGCCATGCCCACACAGAGGCATCATTGGCTATGGCCTGATTGACAGGCTAGAGTCCACCCTTTCTCTCAAATTAACAGGAGATTATGTAACTGCCACATAAATTAATATTCAATAACAGTGAATTTCTAGAAACCATAAATATATATATATTCTAAAACCATGTTATTAGGAACTAATACAGATACAGATATAATACTAATATAATACTAATATAATACAGATATAAACTAATACTAATACATATATATATTGTTCAGTCACATCAAGTAGTATTGTACAATTGCTACCACACTCAGTTTCAAAACATTTACTTCCTTATTGAACTCCTTGGTATCAGCTTCCCTTTATCCCACGAGCCCTCCCCTACCGTACTCCCCAGGAACATTTATTCTATTTGTTGATTGTGTAAGTTCATCAATCCTGGGTTTCATATACTGAAAAATATGTAACCAAAATTCAAGAGGGCAATCCACCACAACAAAATGCTGCAGAGCTAACCCCCAATATGAATCAAATGAACAGAAAATAGTCAAAACCAGATAAGTCCCAATGCGTATCAGAAGGGGATCAAGTGACAAGGTTTTAAGTCTTCATGTCAGGCTTATCATTTTGATCTCCTATAGTCATCTCTACAATACTCTCTCTGTTTGGTAACCAGTTTAATCTGATTCCTGTATTATAGATGAAGGAATCTGGAGGCTTATCTCATACATAGATCTCACTCAAGCATCTTGGGCTTCCACTATATCCAAGGTTTCTGGATTACATAATTTATATTATGTATAATATACACAATATTATCTCTGGGTCACGAGTGTTGGTGTGCTTCTTCCATGTGGACTTAGTTATCATCTTGGATGGCTGTGTGTTTGGAAACAAACCTTGCAGACCCCATACACTGGTCTATCTAATAGTTGAGCACCATATAATTTCTTCACCACACTTTGCTACAGCACCCATATCTTCTCTGTTTCCTTCATGTGAGCAAATCTTGAGTAGGGCCATGATGTAAGAACTAGTTGTTCTTAAATTGGAGGTAGGACTTAGTGTGAGCCCAAAAGCTATTCCTGGATATGTTCTTTAACTGCCTTTGACTCCTTTTAGAAACTTTCTTGTTAATTTATGATCGAGACTCTTATTGATCACCTCACTGGACCATAAAGATCTTCCACTAATATTGTCATTGATTAGCCCTAGCACTAATTTTTAAAACACTGTTGAGAGAGGAATATTGATCAGTGAAGGCTAACTCCATATCATAATACCTGAATTATTAACTTATACAGAATTAATTCTTACATGGCTGGACCCTGTTTACACAACTTATAAGAGTTGGCGGTCAGGCCAAATTTATAATAATATTCATTGGCAATGTCAACCACAGGTCTGCTGGAATAATATATATCTAATTGAGCGAGGGGGGCATTCATGCAATCCTTTCTGCTTTGTTTTGCATTTGTTTTTAAATTTCCTACCTTTTAAGTAGTTTTATTGGCATATAATTAACATATCATACAATTCAGTGGTTCAGTTGGATCAAAGAGAGTTGTGCAATCATCACCATCAGTTTTAGAATGTTTTCATCATTCTTATATTCATCATCATTAGATTTCTATTTTCCCCAACTTCTAGATCATACTACTAAGAAAGCATTAATGCAGTTACTGTCTCTAGTAGATTTGTCTATCCTGACCTCATATACGAAAATTTTAAAACTAGAACAATAGCAAAAATAAAGCAGATAAAATCCAATTGAAAAGAAAGCAGAAAATATTAAAAATGAAAACAGATTTAGATGGATCATAAAGGAGAACAAATGAAAGGGTATCAATTTTAACTTAACTGCGTCTTCAACAATCCACTTTCCAATGCATTCTGCATGGCAGACAGGCTATTCCCATCCCTGGTCCATGATCAGAAGGGGACCTCTCTTTCACTTTTTCTTTTTCAACAGAAGCAGCTTTTAACTGGGTCAAAAGGGAGATCACATGACAATATATTACATTTTGACCCAACTCTGGCTGCCTTCAGAGACTTTACAATGCTCTGTCTGATAATAGGGCTAGTCACTCTTGCTCAGAGGCTCAACTATTGCTAGAGAGGACTCACCAGAGGCTTAATCCATGTGTGGACCCTGAAAATGGATTTTAGGCTTCCGCTGTCATTCACAGCAAATCTGGTGCTCACAAGGCTGTAATCTTCATGGAAGCAGATTGCCAGATCTTTCTTTCAGGGCACTGATGGGTGGATTCAAACCACCAAAGGTTTGGTGAGCAGCCAAACACTAACCACTGCACCAACAGAGCTCTTTGGAAAGTAAATGAGCCTAATAAAATGGCAAAGGAGAGTGTTAACTGCACCAACCAAGTTGAGAAGTTCAATTCCAAAATGGGGCAGAAGGGACAAAGGGACTTCTCTTTGTGTTATCTTCAGCTTCTGTTTAGATGCAAGATCACCAGAGA
>PVJH01028475.1:0-27318 GCA_004026705.1 Nesogale talazaci
CTTCAAGAGGCAAAGAACAGAACCAATCCTGCTGACCAGAGTGACTGTTTCTGCATTTCTGACTTCTAGAACTATGAGCATGTTTGTGTTGGTTGTTTAATACTATAAATACGCAGTGCTTTATGTTAGTAGCCTCAGGGAGTTAATTTACCTTCATACGGTCCTGGAGAATATCTGGCTGTCCATGCCTGGCAGCTGATTGCCCTGCAAATGCTAGTGCTTTGGTTATGTGGAACTCACCAGTGAGGAGGCAAACCTCTACCCATTTGAAGTTAAGGATAACCAAGTTTGGGTCCTCCTCTTTGGCTCTAACCTGCCACAGGTGCAGCTGTGGCTCAGTGGCTTTTGAACTGCTTACTAAAGGAAGCAGGCTTTATTTAGAACCCTGACCTTTGTTGACTAGGCAGTGAGAGCTCTGATGAGAATTCTACAGAAGGGGCTTCAGTGACCACAGATCTGACCTCATTCTCCAAGGATGATGCTGCACAGCTGTCTTTCTTTGTCTCATGGGCTGACTGCCTGCTCCATGGAAGAGGCTTGCTTGTCAAGAAGGTGGCCGCTGCCAGGTTCAGACTGCTTCGGATTAGATATCAGCTGCTCCCCTGCCTTGGCTTGGCATTGCTACTCCCTCAGAAGTCTGAGAGCAAGGTTCTCATTTGCTTTGCCATGATGTATGATCCCCTGTGAGATGAGATTCAAGTAATTTGTTATCAATATTAAAATGCTGACTTTTGCTGAAGATTTACTTTTTTAAATAAATGAGGGAAGATTCACAGCTAGCACTGGGAGTTGCCATGCTTTAGGGGGGAGGGTATGCATCTAGCAGATAAACTATGGAGCTAGAAGGGGCATGAGGCCCATGACTCACGTATATTTATTCCTGTTCCACTCTCCTTCCCCCTCAGTCACAAATATGGGCCAGGTGTATATGTAGTCTCTCCATGCTTGTGCCTGTGGCAGGCATCACTAATTGATCACTGACATAAGAATTCCTTTTCACATAGTTTTTTGAGACACCCTCGTGGTGTAGTGAAGTACACATCGGGATGCTAACCACAAGTCATGCAGTTTGAACCCATCAGTAGTGCCCAAGAGAAAGATGGAGATTTCTGCTGATGTAAATGTTGCTAGTCTCTGTTATCCAAAGGGGGTATTTCTACTCTGCCATGTAGGGTCACTGTGAATCAGAATGGACTCAATGACATTGAATTAATTTCTTTTTTAAAAAAATCCATTAAGCAGACTGAGCCCTGGAGGGGTAAGTAGTTGAGTGCGGGACTGCGGCCCGCGAGGGCTTGGCGGTTCAAATCCAGCAGCGGCTCTCAGGAGCAGCGCTGGGTACCTCCCACGACCACCAGAGGGAAGTGATGCCCCAAAACAAAAATAACATAAAACCAAAAAAAAATCCAGTAAGCTTTGAGATGCTAATTGCAAGATTGGGGGTTCAAAATCAGCTGACTATCAGCTAGAATAGTAAGGTGGTCTGCTCCCATAAATACTTACAGTTTTGAAAACCTTATATAGGGTTTCTGTGAGGCAGAATTTAATCAGTGGTAGTGAGGACAGTTAGGTAGATACCTGTTGTTCACAACTGACATTCAAGATAGCATATATTTGTTAGTCCACAAATCCTAACTCCCAGCACATCTGGTCTGTTGGTCTTTCCAGGCATCTATCTAGTAAGAGGAGATGGGTGAGCAAATGATTCATGTGCTCCACCACTAACCAAAAGGCTAGGGGTTCAAGTTCACCCAGAGGCTCCTCAGAAGAAAGACTTGGTGCTTCATTGATAAACACAGAAAACCCCAGCCATTCAAAACCCTGTGAGGCCCAGCACCAGGCTCACACTAGTGGCAACTGATGGGAAAACAAAAAAACAAGTACTGCACCCCCCCATTAAAGATAAGCTTCAATTAGTAAAACTATTAACACATTTATCGTGACCTCCCTTCACAAGTACAGCAGAATGACAGGCCGGCTGCTTAGTCCCACACCTCCTCTGCCCCTGACCATTCTCCCTGCTGGGGAGCTCACAGAGCTATCAGGGGTCATGCTTTCTGAGGTGGGGTGTCCCCAAGCTTGCAAAGGTGAGCACCTTGGCCAGGTACCTTGAGCATGCACCTCCTCCCAACACCTCCCATACGCCAAGCACAAAGAGGCAGGGAAAAGGACCTGCATCCAGGTTGTCCTGGAAACCATCTTCTCAGCATCATTCCGAGGGAGCCAGGCCCTCAGTGACCGGATGGTGGAGAGGGGAAAGCGCATCCGTGAAGCTGAGCTGCTGATGGCATCTCGGCCATGTCAGCCTGAGCCCCTGGGCTGAGTGCCGTCAGGGGCTGAGGGGAGGGGGAGAAGTGGAAGGAAGAATGCAGATGCCAAGCTGTGGACACAAGTGACCGATGCTTTGAGTGCATCTCTCTCTCTCTCTCTCTCTCTCTCTCTCTCTCTCTCTCTCTCTCGCACCACACACCTCAGGGTGACTGGACAGACATCAGCTGTCATGTCCTTTCCCAAGGCTCAATGGAGGAAGCCAGAAGGGCACGGAGGTGTCCTACCAGAATTGCAAAACAATTTTCCCACAGGAAGACTCTGAGCATGTCTTACTCTGTCTGCCTTTTCTGTGCAGATATTTGTAGAAGACAGTGCATCTGTGTGACTTTGCAGCTTCATTCATTCATTCACCATCCATCGATTCATTCATTCACTCTACTTTTAGCGTCTCCTATTTATCACATCTTAAAGCTGTCTGAACGACCTGACTTAAAGAGGCCCGGGGGGGAGTGTTCCAGCAGAAGGAGCCATGTCTGCTACTGTAGCAGCAAGGTCTGCACCGTGGGTGAAGTGTTGGGGTGCTGATGCTCAATTGAAGATCAGTGGTTCAAATCCATCAGCTCCCACCTGGGGTAAAAGTAAGACAGTCCAGAGAAAACTTCTGGAGCAGTTCTACTCTACCCAGAAGGGTGACAGTGAGGGTGGGAGATGTGTGGCTCTAACAGTAATATCATAAGAAGATGACTCTAAAGAACAGAAAATACCTTTTTTCACAGTTCCCAGACTCAGAGTCCAAATCAGGATCCTGGGGAATCAGTAGCTCTGGGGCCTTCTTGACTCCGTGGCTTGCAGATAGTCCACACGTGGTGTCTGTCTTTACTCTGTGTGTGTGTGTCTGCCTGTCTAGTCTGCTCTATTTAAACTCAGAAATGATTAGAATAACGCTGTTGGTATGGACTTACAGCCTCAGAAACCTAATGCAGGCTTTACTATGGGTCAGAATCAACTCACGGACAGTGGATTTTTTCTTTTGGCACAGCGTCATTAGCCTAAAGAAATCCTCAAAAAACAAACAAACTCACTGCCACCACATCCATGCCGACTCAGTGACCATATAGGACAGGGCAGACCTGCCCCTATCAGTCTCTGAGACAGACCAACTCTTTAGAGGAGTTGAAATCATGTTTTCCTCCTATGGGTTCCAACTGCTGACCTTGCAATTGAAGTCCAACTAGCAATCACTCTGTGACCAGGGCCACCACAGAGAAACACTGTCCTATTCAAATGGGATCATATCTACAGCGATAAGGACTGGGATCCAGTACATATTTTGGAACATGCAATTCAATTAATAAAAAAATAAACTTTAAAGAACAGTAGAGTAGGGCCCTGGGTGAATCCAGCAGGCTTGGCCAAAGGTGAGAGGGTCTGGCCCAGGCGGACAGTGACCATCAGGGAGGACTGGGGCAGGCAGACTGGTGTACAGTTCTGGAGACATGAGGGATGCCACGATGACTTTTCCTGATAAAAATGCACAGCGCGTTGTGATCACAGAAGTGACCAGAGCAGTGAGCCTGCCCCTCGGGAAGAGCTTCCTGTGATGGGGAAGATGTGCTGGAGCCCACGAGCTCCGTGTGACAGGACAGAGGGTTAGACCCGCTGAGCATGAGCACGGGGGCCTCTCTGCCTTAAAGGCTGGAGGAACACATTGCCGCGTACAGAGTTTGGAAATGCCAAAAAACAGAAGACAATCATAATTCCTTTCCTATCGTCTGGAAATGTTTTATCCATGCATTGCATCATATACAATCAAATTTGGATTATACAATTCCTGCTTTATTATCAGCCTACAGGCCTTTATTATGCAAGGTCTATTTTTATTACCCGGATTACCACAGTGAATACAAACTTGCTTGGAGGGCTCTCCCTTTAGAGCAATGGTTCTCAACCTTCCTAACACCACAGCCTTTTAATATAGTTCCTCATGTGTGGTGAGCCCCAACCATAACATTATTTTTATTGCTACTTCATCACTGTAATTTTGCTCCTGTTATGAATCTCTGTTATGTCATGTAAATCTCTGATACGCAGGATGTATTTTCATTGTTACAAATTAAGCATAACTAAAGCATGGTGATTCATCACAAAAACAACATGTAATTATATATTGTGAAAGATTTATTTCTAATTATACATAAATGAAATTTTTTCTTGAAGCATGGTGTAGCATGGGTAACAGTTTTCATGCCAGGGACTGATAAATGCGCATGTCTTCACATGAGCAAACCCGTCTGGAGGTGGAGAGAGGAGCGGTGTTTCAGTTCCTAAGACCATTGGAAATATGTGTTTTCCAATGGTCTTAGGTGACCTCTGTGAAAGGGTTGTATGGCCCCCAAAGGGGTCGCAACCCCAGGTTGAGAAACACTGCTCAGCAGGGTAACCCATCGCTTTTGAGTGGATTCTGACCAGCAGTGATCTGAGAACCTCAGAGCCCGCTGCCATCAAGTCCCATTCGACTCACAGGGACCCTGCAGAGGGCTGGCTCTGTGGCTGTCAGTATTTATGGGAGGAGATAGCCTTGTCCTTCTCCAGAAGAGCCCCTGGTGCTTTTGAACTATCAATCCTGCAGGCAGTAGTCCAACACTCACCTGGGTTGCCCCTGCAGTCTTTACAGATGCTGGCTGCTGCCTGATTCTCTGGCAGAGAGGCTGGTGGGTCCAAAGGACCAGCCTTTTGGTTCACAGCACAGCACGTACCCTGGTGGGCCCAGTGTTCCTTCCATAAATGTCTCGTATTGATAAAGGTTGGAGATAGCGGTGGAGTCAGGAAGGTGGACTGAGCGTGCTGCTGGGAAGACTGTTGGTCTTGATAGGGCAATGGCGCCCCAGCGATAGAACGAACCTTTCCTTTCCCTGTGGAAACTGGTGCCTCTTCTGGCCAGTGCGCCTCGTGCGAAGCATTCACTCATGTGTCCGTTGAGCCTGCTGTGTTGCTGGGATGCTGAAGCCGTGTCTGTTCCAGAATCAATGGGATTGTGAAGAGAGCCCTGGTAATCGACATCTAAAATTGGTTCACAACAATTCAACTCCATAGTTCATAACATTTCCATAAATTACAGGTAGATTTGACATGATAGCAGCTAATGATAATAGTTTTGTACAGAAAGGACCCAGAAGTTCAATAGGGAAACAAAGATCATTTCAAACACTGTAGTGAATCTGAAAGAGGTACCTGGTTAAGAGCATTCCAGATAGAGCAGATCACCTGAGCGAAGGCCCTGAGGTTGGAGTATGGCTGGCTTGTTTGAAGAACAGCAGTGAGTGCGGCTGGAGTGGAGAGAGTGAGTGGAAGGGTGAGAGGAGAAAAAGTCAATGAGAGTATAGGGGGCCAAATCATAAAAACAGGGAGATTGTAGGGGTCTGGGCCATGTAGGACCTTGCAGCTTAGGCAGTCACTTGGGTGAGTGGGGGAGCCTGTGACAGGTGAGAACAGAGTATGTTACTGGCTGCTGAGGGAGGGGTGGGTGGATCATAGAGCAGAGGCCCCAAGTTAGGAGATGATAAGGACCACTGGGTATCAGTACAGGCTGTATCCTGCACAGGGATGTTAGGCCAAGAGTCCAGGAGTTGGGGCTGGAGGTGGGGCTTGCAGGCCAGGAGGGAGGGACTGGCGAGAGAGGTTCCTCATAAGGAACTTCTGTTTTGCGTTCATCCAAGGTGCCTGAAGACTAATTGTGACCTAGTTAGTTTTCCGCCTCCTGCTTTGTCTCTTACTAATCAGGATTTCCCTGATCACTTTCAGTCCCTGACAACATGCTTTTTAATGGCTGAGCAGTGTTTCGTCATTCGGATATACCATCATGCAGTTAATCAGCTACGTGAGACACAGAGTTATTCCCAGTATTCACTATTTAGAAAAATGTGTGCCGGTGGACGTCATTGTACATAAATCTCCCTGTGCTTCCCTGACTATTTCGCTGGGCCATGTCTCTGGAGTCGGTAGATGAAATACTGTGCATTCTTATGGCTCTTGGTTATTATGCTACTTCACAGATGGCCTCACTGGGCCGGGGAAGGTTCCGCCTGGGCCTCCCTGGGTGGGACCAGTAAGCGGTCAAGCGAGATTTGAAGGTAAGCGTGCTGCTTTCCAGACCTGCCTTCCCCCCATCCGCCCATGTGGTGAAGCACAGGGCACCTGTCACCAGCGCTACAGGCAGGGGCCACGCTGCCTTGGCTCAGTGGCTCTTGGTGAGGGTGATGGCTGAGGAGATGTAATTCGATGGCTTTCTTTTGTGTGCTTTGTGAGGGACTGTGCTCAGTGCAGCCTAAGCGGCTTCCCTTTGTCCTCACAGTGTTACAGGACAGGGATCCAGCTCTGTTTATATGTGAGGACAGATGCACAGCCAGGCGAAACAGCCTCCCCAGGTCACACAGCTGGTCCTGGCCTGCTTCAGCATCCTCTGCTGTGCAGTCTTTGCAGAGAGGAGCCGTGTACAGCAAACAGGCAGTCAAATGATAAACAGTAGTTCATGGAGGTCAGTTCAATTCATACTGCGTGGTCGACTTGACCACGCTCCTCTGTCTTTAAAAAGAATCATGATCATTACTGGGTTCTTTCTGCTAGCCAAACTCACCACCACCGACTCCTTATGACCAGAGTCTGCCACCGCGTTGACCCCTGCTCATAGTGACTCCACAGGGCAGGGTAGAACTGCCCCGTGACTCTCAGAGACTGAAACTAGTGGGTCCAACACTTAATCCCTGCAACACCAGGGTCCCCTTACATTTGAGTAAATGCACTCACATGGGGACCCTTATTATTTAGGCAGCACAAACACTTTACCATCTGACTCCTATTTGAAAGATTGACAGCTTGAATCCACGCAGAGGTGCCTCAGAAAACCCTATGACACAATTCAACTCTGTGCACACAGGACTGCTGTGAGTTAGACTCGTGGATGGCAGCTCACGACCTGAAGGAATAATCTATGTATTCCTATGCCTGTAGGGTATGGGCATGGTAAAGAGTCCTGGTGACATGACAGTTAAACACCTGCCTGCTAACCAAAAGATTAGTGGTTCAAACCCACCAGCAACTTTTCTGGAGAAAAGACTTTGTAATCTACTCCTATCCAGAAAGATGCCAGCCCAGAAAACCATATAGGGTGAGTTCACTCTATCTGATAGGACTGTTAAGAGTCGTAATCAACCCAGTGACCTACAACAGCAAGAACAACACCACCACAACTGTGTTGTGACTGTGACTGTGTTTCATGCTTCTCATTCTGGAGCTCAGGCTGAAGGGAAAGAGGGTGTTCTTCTGGTGGCAGGGGATAGGGATGCATTTGTCCTATAATGATCATAGTCACCATGGTAAACAAAGAAGCTACTATTTATAAACTAGTTCCCACACTGGTTCTTTGGTGTTCCTCAGAACTGCCTGAGGTAGACACTTTTATCTTTCTCATTTTATAGTTGGGGGAATCAAGGTCCAGAAAAATTTGTGAATTCTTCAAGGCCTCAGAGCATGAGACTGAAGCTTGTTACCAGTGCTGTAGAGCTGTTATGTACATAAACTAATCTGGAGAGGTGTCTACAGAGACACCCATGAAACCATCCCTGCAGCGAAGGGAGTGTGTATGCCCCAGGTCTGTCTGGGCTCATGCCCTGTGCTCTGACCACAGTGTTGGCATCGCCTGGGGCATTTTCACAGCCACTTCCTTGTTCTCACAGGAGTCTTGGTGGCAGAGAGGTCATGTTGAGCTGCCAACCAGAGGGTCACTAGTTCAAATCCCTCAGGGGGAAAGATGGAAACCCATGGGGGCAGTCTGGGAAACCTGTAGGGACAAATTTTCCCCTGTCCACTGGGGTCACTGTGAGTTGGCATTGACTGGGTGGCAAGGAGCTTGGTCTTGGGTCCCTGCTTTCATGGTGGTCCCTGATTTCAAGAGTTACTGGCAGTGACCCTTTCTGTGACCATGGGTCAAAATTCATCTGGCTGTGGGGCCCAAACCACACTCACAACCATCCAGTGTGTTTGGACTCTCTTCGACAGAGCTGGACTGCTCCTTGGGGTGTCCCTGGCTGCAACTCTTTGCATCATTCTCTCTCAGTGCAGGTGTTGCGTATGAACTGCCTAGCTTCTGCTTAACCGCCCAATACCTAACTCACTGTGCCACCAGGGTGTCCTGGCAGGGTGACAGTGGACACTTATTTCACAGCTGACAAGCAAGGAGACACATAGTAGCCCATCTAGAGTGGCTGAAACTGCCCCTAACACCACTCACCACCCAGGGAGAAAGTCCCCCCTGCAGCCTCACCTCCATGTCCCCGCCTTTAGCTTGTAAACCTCACTATCCCTCAGAACCATCTCATATGCCCCAAGAGCCTGTTTCATAGCTTCCTAGGGAATGCACTCACCTCTGGGAAATTTGCAGGTAATTGCCATATCATCCCGACCTCACACATGGTTCATATTCAGATGAACTGTGGGGGAATGATTTTTGAGGTGTAAGTGAGTGTGCACATGCACATTCTTCATGAGCACCATTTCTAGACGCTCTCTACCACCTAAGAGAGTGAGTCCAAAAAGGGGAAGGGAGGCTAAATGCCCACTGACTACAGGTCCCTGCCTGATAGTCCCCATTCGGCGTAGGTGGGTCTCACCTGAAGGTTAGAGGTTCAACTCCACCCTGACTTGCCTTGGAAGAAAGGTTTAGGAGTCTACTTCTTCCCCAAACCAGCCTCCACAGGTTCACAACCAAGGCCACTGCTGTAGTCACCCAACAGGGCGCTGCCGAGCTGAGAAGGGAGAGTGCGGCAGGGAGCTTCCTCCGGCTGGGCCTGTTGCAGAGCTGCTCTCCTGATCAAGGAGACCTACCAGCATAGCTCTCACAGCCTGAGGTCAGCTGCCCCAGGCCAGGCAGAGATGTGGGAGTTGCCAGGGCTCCCGACTTCTCCCAGGGGTGGAGCAGCCCCCAGTGTGAGAAGATCTACTGGGGGCTCCATGGAATGGGGCCAGACCAGGCTCCCTCCTTTGTGGCTGCAGCAACATTTGGACAAGCAGGCCCATCACGGATAAACCCTATGCCTCGCCACCTCCATGCAGGACTGGATCCATGGTGCCTGGTCTTGTCTGAATGGTGCAATTACCAAGGAGCTTAATTTAAAAAAAAAAAAAAAACTGATCCCTGAGCCCACCCAGAGACAGATATGCAGGCCTATGGCTGGCCCAGGCTGTGGCATTTTTAAATGGTCCTCAGGGATTCTAATGTGTAGTCACAAAGTCCACAGCGCTGTGTGACTGAAATACAGTGAGAACCACATAGGTGCTTCCTCAGCTGTTCATGTAGCAATAGTAAGTAAAGTTAAAAGAAAACAAACAAACAAGAAAGCAGGTGGAACTAATTCAAATCTATATTTTATTGAACAAATAGACCCGGCATCTTATGGGTTCTACATATAATCAATTAAAGAAAGTATTAACCAGATATTTAACTTTACTCCATTCAAAGTTGTTACAATCCAGCGAGGGTTTATACTTTCAGCATGTTGCTATGTGCACAAGGTGTGCTCCCATTGTCCACTAGTGGCTCCTGTGTGGGACCGCCCAGAGCAGAGTGGCACAGGACACGTTCTAAGCAAGGCCCTCTGAGCCGAGGAGCTAGCAGTGGAATCAACCTGGGCCGTCGCTGAAGGCGTGAAACCGGGCTGCGGTTGGAGAGGCTTCAAGAAGGCTGGGTCCCTTGGCCTCTGTGTTCCCATCCGCTACCCCAGTGTGGAGCTAAACCTGTCTCTCGGCTCCTAATGCTTCTATAAGCCAAAGTCGTTGCCACCGAATTGGCTTCTTGCACCCGCATGGTGACCCTGTGGATTACCGAGCAGAAATGAGCGCCATCGGGTTTTCCGGTGTGCCGGCCTGCTGCTAAAGCAAGGTCGGCAATTCCACGCTGCTGCTGCCCCACTGGAGAAAGACGGGGCTTCCTGCTCTCACAGTCACCGGCTCAAACGCGCAGGGTGGTGCCACCCTGTTTCATGGGGTTGCTGTGAGGAGGAGGCGACTCCATGGCAGGGCGTGTTTGAGTCTGAGCCTTTTCGGAAGCAGACGACTGGGCATTTCTTATGTGGTACTGCCAACCTTCAGCTTGCCTGGGGAGCTCAAGCTGTTCGCCAAGTGGGAGCTTTGTAGCTACAGAGACAAAAGCTGCTATTGGCTTACCATTGGCGCAGGGTGCCCTTGTTTGCAGTAGAATGAGACCTTGCCTGTCCTGGGTCATCCTCTTCTGTGTCTCTGGAGGCTGCTCCTCCTTACCACACCCCTCTCTGCTGCTGCTGGCTGTTCCAGGCACATCGCCCTCCTCCAGCACGCAATCCCTCCTGATGGCACGGGCAATGCAAGCAAGTTGAGCCATGCTCTGTTGTGTCCATAGGACTTCCCTGGAGATTGCCAGGCTTTTCTTCATAGTCTGTAATAGGCTGAAAGTTCCATTTTGGTGGCCGTGATGTCCCAGACACCAGTGGCATAGCTTCCAGCATCACCATAGCCTGCACACCCCCACAGTAGACGACTGGACAGACAGCTGGTGGATCCTTCCACACGCAGCACTGCTCTTCACATTGGGCTAGAACCCTGGGCATGTGAGTCAGCCTTTACCTACGTCATCATTTCCTAAGGCCATGGCCACATCCTAATCAACTGCTATTCACTAGGTGTTTGGGGATGGAAGAGAGAAACTGACCAGAGCATTGAGGGAAGGCTCTATTGCCATGGAGACTACACTTAGGGAGCAAGAGTGGGCCAGGGCTGGTTTTGAGTAAAAGGCAGAGCTGAAGCATCTTTTAAAATTGCTTCTTCCCCATTTCTTTCTGGCCCGGTTACTAGAGACTATTACTGCATAGCTTGGTCTGTGATTGCATTGTAAATCTGGGTAGTACACCTTCCCCAAATGTGCGTGCTTCCAGGAGGCTTTGCCTCCTTGTTCCCAGGGAGGACTAAAGAAGGCAGAGTTTGATCCTCTGAGAGGAGATGGCAAGAGCACACGCAGGTGAGTGGAAGCATACCGTGCCTCTGAGAGCTGTGGCTTGAACTCGCCCTGTTGCCATCACTCCCACCTGCATCCCACCAAATCAGGTTACTTGGCCAGGCTCACAGCCAGCAGGGCAGGAATGACATGGAGAGAAAGGACTCTCCTATTGTCCTGTGTGGGGACATCCTTTGGAGGACATGGTGATGTGTGGGGAACCTGTGTGACCAAGCGTTAGGTCTTTGGTGCTAGGGGGAAGGTATCCCGATGAACATCCAGCAATTAACAGATGCCCTTCTCTGCAAGCTCAAACCCTGGACCCGAGGGCATGGCCAACGTCTTCATTGTCAGGACTGGAGCAGAGGGGAATCTCAAGAAACCATCAAACCCAAGCTCACTGCTATTGAGTCAATGCCAACCTACAGCAAACCTGCGGGACAGGGCAGCGCTTCCCTGCAGCTCTTTTCTGGAATGGAAAGCCTTATTATTCTCCCACTGTAAAGTGGCTATGGGTCAACAGCCCAGCACACCAACCATTCCACTACCAGTGCTCCTTTGAAGAAGGGTTGGTGGAGGCCTATGCACACCAACCGCCAACTCCAGGCTGATGCAGAGAAGGAAAAGCTGATGGAAGCAGAAGCCTTTGACCTGAAATCCCCAGGCCCTTCCCAAGCCCTGACCCCAGCACCAAACTCTGGGGGTGCAGAAGCCCGAGTGCCAGGCTGTCCAGACCCGATTGAGGTCGAGCTCAAACACAGCGTGCACCTGCTCTCCCTCTCTGCGTTACAACCAAGAGCAACTTCCTGTTGCTTGCAAATCATTCCATTGATAAAGAAAAACATGTCACTCTATGTCTCTGCGTGTGCATGTATATGTGTGTGCATGTATGCATACAAATGCTGAGGCTTTTAACTTTTTAAATTAATGTTTTCCTCTCACATGGTTTAAACCACTTTTTAATAATCTTTGTACATTGAAACAGAATCTAGCCAAAACTATGTCTTTACCCACATATTAAAGTCAGATATTACTGTATCTGTGGTGCTGGCAGCCACCGGCCATTGCTAGGCAAGAGCTGCTTGGACTTCCGGTGCCCACGTTCTGCCCCAGGCATGTGGGCTGCAGAGGCTGCACTGCCATGGTCTTGGAAGAATCCACAATAGGATCTCCTTAGTCCAGCTCTGGAACCGTCCCTCCCACCTGGGTAGTGGAACTTTATGGGACTAAGTCAGCAAAGATTGCTACCAGGGTTCCAGTTCATACACGGTTCTTGGTATGTTTCAGATACAGTGTGTCTTGATTTGTCTCTGTGACCCTGTACTGAACTGTCACTGAGATCTGAGTCCTGTGTGGCAGCAGCGGGTGGGTGGACTGGCTAGCCTAGCTAGCAATCTCCGTTTTCAAAAGGATCTCCTGTGTTTCTGCTGTGAGATCACATTTTGAGACACACCACTTCAGGCAAAAGAGCCCTGGAGGTGCCAAGGCCAAGCACAAGGGTGAATTGAGACAAGGAGCCCTGCAGGAGAAAAGGCACAGTCCCTTGTTTGACTTACTTTAAGCTTTACATCAGCATTGGTAAATTAGAGGGTCAGCGAAGTGGTGGGAAAGAGATGGTATGCATAGCAATAGCCATCAACCTCAGAGGACACCAGACTGGGTGTCCTTTTCTTGTGTGAGGCACAAGCTCTCATGAGGCGCAGCAGACTCAGGGCAACTGCGACCACAAAGCCCAATCCAGGGGTTGAGGAAATCACTTCTTGTTGCTTGGACAATGGGCAGAGGGACATCCCATGAGTGGCAGCAGCGGAGAAGGCCTTGGCCAGGTGAGGGGAGTGAGCGAAAGGAGACTCCCGCCCTCTAGCTCGGTGGCCTTCGAAGTTCACTGCCATTCCCAAGGCCTCGCCAACAAGCCGGTAACTGCGCTCAGGCCAGGGGCCAGCATCATTTGCAAAGGAACTTGTTCTGTGAAGACTCTGCCTCTAATGGAGTGGAACCAAGCTCCTGGCCTGCTGGCTCAGCCTCTGCAGCCTCAGGCCTCCTGGGCTCTGCGACCAGAACAGTTCTACCCTGCACTCAGACAGCCCCCACTGGACCCCGGGCTCCTCCTGGCCTGTGTCTGTCTGACCACAGGGGGCGGGGGCAGGCTGATCATAGAACCCATTCTAGCTGGTTGAGGTCTCCTGGGAAGTAGGAGCTTTGAACCCAGTTTAAAACTCTTGGGCTCCGGTTTCTTTTTCTCTTGGGGCAGTATGATTTCCTGTTTCAAAGAAATAACCCATGGCTTTAAGAGCTTTCCCTGCTCCCCCCACCCTTCCCCCCCCAAGGTTCTTGGACATGGAATGACTCTTACAAAACAACATGTTGACGAATTAAGTATAAATGAATCAGAGACATGTGGATTAAATTTCCCTTGCAATCCACAGGGGCTCTAGCATTAGGGGAAGCGTGTTTGTGGAAATGTGTGTCTTTATCCACCAGGGTGTAGGACAGAATTAGAGCTGCGGAGGAGCTGGGGAACCACACCTACAGCTCCTGCCCTGCTGTTCCCTTCCTCGGCCATAGGGCTAGAGTCTGGGATGTTTCCAGCAGACCCTAGTGGGTTCTTTTGATTCTCTGGGTCCGTGGCCCCTCTGATCTTCATGATCTTCATGTCCATCTCCTCTGTGGCAGCAATTGAGCAAATAGGCAGAGATTTTGAACTTGTGGGGAAAGAGACACGAGTCCCCTCTTCTTCTCTCCACTATACACCATCCCATTTGGGCTCATCCTGTCTCAACCCTTCCCACTAACCCAGGTAGCTATTATTCAGGCATGGCAACTAGAAATGCTACTTTGATGGCAAGGAACCATGGTGGCAGGGATGGGGGCTGTGGGGTCTCAGTGCTGGAACCCTTGCCTTCTGTCTGGGAGCCCCTAGGTTTGTCTACTGGCCAGTGCACCTCAGGTGCAGCCACCACCTGTGTTTCAGGGAAAGTCTGTCAGTAGAGTTTCTAGACTTGGATAGACTAGGAAGAAAGGCCTGGAGTTCTACTTCTGAAAACTCCACCGGTTGTCCTATCATGTATGCAGTCTCCCTGACTGGAGGCCTAGCTGGATAATAGGTAACGACTCATCCCCCTTCTTCCTCTTCAGGCCAGCAGCTGGAACGGTTCTGGCGTCAAGCTAGGAGTAGGAGGAGTGCCTGAAGGTGAATCACTTTCCCAACCACGCAGACCCCAAAGTGCATTGGTCTTGGTAGTCTCTGTCCTCCCAAGCCTGGGCAAGGAGCAAGGAGCCTAATGCATTGGCAAGACTTCAGGAGAGGTGTAATTGTTTTTCCTTACTTTCTTTGGGGGCATACGAAATCTTAATAGTAGCCTCCTAAGACAGACAGAGCCTGCCTATGACAAGAACAGTCCCCCGGGCTCTCCCGTCAGACCTTCCTGAGGCTTCCCCCTCAGCTTCAAGGAGATCTGCCGGTCTCTCTTTGGGACCCAGTGTGAGAGCATAAGCCCTCTTCTACAGAATTTGACTCTTTTACCAGCAGCCAAATGAATAAATATCTCACGGGCATGTTGTTGAGTGGAAGAAGGCAGACACTAGCGAGAACATGCGGCTTGATTCCATTTATATGAAATTAGCAAAACAAATGGATGCTGATAGCAGAAGGTTAATGCCTTCGGGTAGTGATGGGGAGGTGGCATGAGAAATTATTAAAGGGCACTACACATCACCTGGGGGATGGTTGCACAGGTACACACCCCTGTAAAAACACTTTGAGGTATACACTAAAGGATTTGATGTACTCCGTTTTAGGTATGTGATCTGCTCATTAGAAACCATCCATATACCATTTGGGTCCCATGTCTTTTGGCCTTGAAGTTGGAAAATCCAAATCCACTCTGCCATGTAACCTAATCTTCTGGGGCTTTTTGCAGGTGTGCTTGGTTCCCGGGCTTGCTGCTGGCGTCACCATTTCCTTATAAAATGCCTATGAGCTCTAAAAATATATCTTTACAATCTCCCTCGACTTTCAAAATACAGGTCGTGGGCACTACAGCCAAGCTAAGCCAGCATTGCGGCTTCGAGGTGCCTGGGCTTCAGAGACGAGTGGCAGAAGCTGAGCGGGTCATGGCCACAGGGCCACAGGCTCAGGGAAAGCCAGCATGGGCCTCCAGTGGAAGAGAGGATCCCTTCGGCACGGAAGGTGCCTGCTGGGCTTGGATTGAGTAGTCTGGCTCTCATCAGGACACTGGAACCCAGGGTGGGGCCGCCGATGGGGCCTTGGCAGGGTGGAGTGAGTGGGCATGGGAGAAATCCTGCTTCAGATACATCTTGTTCCTGTAGATAGTGGGACTGCTAGGTCGATGCCTGCATCATCCTGACATATAAACAATGGGGCCCTGGGAACAGAGACACTGCCTGCCCTTTTCGATGCCACAGGCAACCTGACAAACTGGAGGCATGCAAGAGGACAAAGTGCCCATAGCAGCCTGCCAAACTTCCGGAAAGGAGCTGAGCATGTCATAGGCACTTGGAGGGCTGCTCACAGACATGGGGTTGACCTTGTCGGGGCTGGCACGTCTAGGATCTGGTTGGGAAACACTGCCAGTTGGTGGGATTAAAGAATGCAGCCTTGGGCAAAGTGTGGGGCATTGGAGGACAGGCTGGGCTGCTCCTTGCTATGCCCACCAGATCTGGGTCTCCTCCCAGAACCACCACCACCCCCACTCCACTGCCCACTCAGCCTGCAGTTTCCTGAGTCTTTGTACCGGCAGTGGAAACAGACCCTGGGATTTTCTGTCTCCTTTTGAGAGCCCATTTTGGAAGCCTGAAGCTGCCCCCACCCCCACCCCCAACCAGGCACACTCATGCTGGAGAGAGATATCAACTCTCTTTTGGAAAACAGTTTTCCTTCCAACCCAAGCAGTTGCCCACTGCCAATCAGAGAGAGAAGTGAACTGTACACAACTCAGCTGCCTTTCTCCCCCCTCCCAGCTAATTCATCCCAGCCGCTCGCTCGCTCGCTGGCTTTGGTCTGGACGAGAGAAACCAGTGAGGTGACATGCAAAGACCTGGGTTGCCACGTACTGAACTGCTCCTTCCTGAGAGGGAAAGCGTTTCATTGGCTTGACAGGTTGAGCCAGTAGTGTTGGTTGTACCCACTTGTGCCCACGTTTCTTCCTTTCCAATGAAGATGCCAAGTTCCTGCCACATCGAGGCTCATAACACGTGTTTGCTTCACTACCTGTGATGAAAACCAGGTCGGCAGCTGGTCTCTGTCGCTTCAGTTCTGGTTCCCGCTGCCCTCACCACCCTCTCAAGGAGTCTAGGATCTTTTAGCCCTGAGGTAGGACTATCAAAGTCCCTGTGTGGCTGAGTCAAACATTCTGGAACTTTCCATAAGAGATGATTGGACTTCAGGCCTGTGATGACTCTTATAGTAACTTTTCCTTGGAAATTGACCTTGGGCTCTAATAAGCTCTCAAAAATAATCACGGTAGAGATAAACAGAAGTCAGGAACAGGCAATTCCCAGAGTAAGTTGAAAAGGAAGATGGCTAATAAGCACACAGGAATCTGTTCAGCTGAAGGGGGGAATCTTAGACAGTCACAGGATTCTGTAGTCCCCCAACTACATGGGCAAAAACCAGATGTGGAGAAACAGGAACCTTTTCATCTCCCATTGTTGGAAGGGAAGGTGGTATAACTCCCTCCCCCCCACCACCAAAAAACACATTTTATTGGGAGTTAATATAGATAACATATTCCACAGTTCAATCACACCAGGCAGTATTGCACAATTGCTACCACAATCAGTTTCAAAACTGATCTCTGTCTTGAACTCCTTGACATCATCTCCCCTTTACCTCCCTTTGCCCCTGCACCCTCACTGTACCATCCAGGGACCTTTATCTACATGCATTGCTGCCTCAAGAGGTCCATCAATCCTGCATTTCAAATACTAAAAGACAGAAAAACATTTTATAAAAATTGAAGAGGGTTACCCCCCCATGTCAAAATACATCTGAGATAAACCCTAATATGAAAATAAAGCAACACACACACAATGTTGAAAGTCAGATCAGACCTAATGTGCATCAGAGAGGGGATCAGCTGACAAGGTTTTGACCGTCCAGGTCAGGTTTCTCATTTTGATCTTCTATAATCATTTCTCCAATGCTCTGTTAGTAACCCGGTTCCCTCCCACCCCTCTTTGGCAGAGAAGGGGGAGCACTGATCACAATGAGTGGCACATAACCACCTCTTCCCTACTTCTCTTCCCCCTTTGGCAGCTCTATTCCCTCCTTTTCCTGGGTTCCACGTGTTGTGAGTTTCACCTCTCACCTATACTATGCACATACTCTCGTCTAGTCTAGATTGGGAGGCAGCACCGAGGTTGTGATGGCAGAGGGGTGAGGAGGCCTCCAGGGAACAGAGGTATATTGTGTGACCCTTAGAGTGATATGCTATTGCACCTTGATTGACTCACCCCTCTCTGTGCCCCTCGTGGGTGGGTGTTCCATTGTCCATAGATGAGCTTTGGGTCTCCACTCCAACACCTCCCTCCACCCTTACCAATGTATTTTTGTTCGTTTGCTCTTTGTTGTGAGTCTTCTATTGCCTGTTGCCTAGTCTTGATGGCACTTCACGATGGAATCAGCTGGCATGCTTCTTCATGTGGGTCTGTTGCCTTACTGTTGGATGGCCACCTGTTTAACTTCAAGCCTTTAAGACTTCAGACATTATATATTTTAATAGCTGGCCACCATCTTCTGTCTTCACCACATCTGATTATACACCCATTTTAACCTCCCAGATCATGTAGGGTGGTGGGGAGGGCCTAAAGTGGGGTGTTGAACATCACAGAATGCAAATTTGTTAAAACAAAGTGTTCTTGTATTGAGGGAAAGGGTATGAGCCGAGACCCAAAGCCCATGTGCAACTTCAGTGTATTGCCTTATAAATGTATGTACATAGGCCAAATCTCTATTATTATGGATTAACGTATTTGCAAAAGTACACCTCTGTCGATCTCCCTATCTATGTCTTTGCTTCCTAGAGCTTGTCTCTGTTTCCTTTTGCCTCCTCCTGCCCCACCGTCACTTTCCCCCTTCTTCCACCCCTTAGTGCTTCCTCTCCACTAGCTTGGTGTTGCTCTGATACTCACAGGATCTCTACCCTCTCCTAGATGCCATCATCATTTCCAAAACATTGTCTACTTGAGCCCTTGATATAAGCTCCTTTCCCCCCCTTCTTGTCCCCACCCTCATGAATCCTTGATCTATTAAATATACTTATTTTTTTATTACTTCATATTTTACATGATCTGTTGTCTCCCTTCATCCACATTTCTATTATTCATCCCCTTGCTTGGAGGGGGGTACTATCTAGCCAAATTTTGATGGGTCCCTCTTTCTCCTCCTTCCTCCTCCCCAGCTATCTTCCTCTTCTCATGAGATCACTCCTCCCACTACTGTTCTTGAGGGGTTATCTGTCGTGAATTCCATGTGTTAAGAGCTCTGTCTGTACCAATGTGTATTCTCTGGTCTAGCCATATTTGTGGGGTAGAACTGGGTCATCGTAATGAGGGGGAGCAAACATTCAGAAAATAGAGGAATGATGTGTGCTTCATCAGTGCCATACTGCACCTTGGATGAGTCATCCCTTCCTTATAGCCCTTCTGTGGAGGGATGTCCAAGTGTCTACAGCTGGGCTTTGAGTCTCCATCCCAACCTTCCTCGTTTGCATCGATGTAGTTGTTTGTTTTGGATCTTTTGATAGCAGATACCGTCAGCACCTCATGTCAGGCTGGTGTGCTTCTTCCATGTGGGCTTAGTTGTTTCCCTGCTGGATGGTTGCTTGTTTAACTTCAAGCCTCTAAGACCCCACATGTATATCTTTTTTAAAATTAATTAATTTTATTTAATTTTAATTAATTAATTAATTTTATTTTACTTTGGGAGACCTGGTGGTCATGGGAGCTACCCAGCACTGCTCCTGAGAGCCACCGCTGGATTTGAAACACCAAGCCCTCTGGCTGCAGTCCCACACGCAACCACTTATGCCACCAGGGCTCAGTCTGATGTATGTCTTTTGATAGCCAGGCACCATCCACTTTCTTCACCATATTTGCTTATGCACCCGTTTTTTCTTCAGGTGAGTATCAAAGAGTAGCAGGTTTTTAGAACAAAGTGTTCTTGTGTTAAGAGAGACCTTGAGTAGAGGTCCAAAAAATCTGCTATCTTAGTACTTAACATTTAAATGTATGCACATTGGTCTCTATCCCTTTCATTTTAAATTAGCAACATTTGTTGGAGCAGATTATCAGGTCTTTTCTCCTGTATGTGAATTCAGATTGCCAGTCTTTTCAATTTTCAGCCAAGTGTTTAACCACTGCCACCACCAAATGCAAGTCAAACTCACTGCCATTGACTCAGTTCAATTCATAGCAACCCCAAAGGACAGGATAGGACATTGCCCATGTGGACTTCTGAGACTGTAACACATTACAGGGGGTAAAAATCCGCAACTTTCTCCCACAGAGCCGCTGATAGTTTTGAACTATTGCCCTTGCAGTTAGCAGACCAGTTAGCAGACCAGCAGGACTCTTTGGCTGCCACCAGTAGAATTTTGTAATGTAGACTGTAGATAATAGCAATGTGTTGGTTTATACACCACACCAATATCCCAGCCAGATGTCTGGTACTAGTCACAGCAGAAGGTGTAGGCAGGGGAATTAGGGACACAGGGGAAATCACTTTTTGGATTTTTCTGTAAACCTAAAACTTCTGCCCCAAACGGATATCCTCTCTGACTCAGCAGTTCCATATTTTAGCATGTCTTGTACCTTAAGGAAATAATCAGAGATGTCCACACAAGTTCATGTCCAAGGTTGTACCTTGAAACTCTATTAAGAATGTTGGAAATTTGAACATGACTGAAATGACCAACAATAAGGAATCTGTTATGGAAATCATAGTTCCTGAAATGAATGAAACACCATGAAACCACTAAAGTATGCTGTAAAACAATATCTAATGATGCAAAAATATTGACTTGCTGCAGAGAAAAAGTCCTTTGAGGACATGCTTCTAGAATTTTTATGTCCTTTAGCCAATGCCTTGTTAGCTGGTCAATTCTTGTGCCCAGCTATTCTGTGACTACACACACACACACACACACACACACACACACACACACACTGTTGTTCTCTGGACCTGTTTGTTTCCTGTGCTTTGGGAAGCAGGGATCTGGGTCTCCTCCAGCACCTGTGACTGTGGCAGGTGGTGGTTGGGAAGGGTGATGGCACAAGATCTGGCCACATGTCCTTCTGTGGCCTGTCAGGTTGCTATGACTCCGAGTCTGCTCAGGGGCAGCTACCAGCCACTGCTCAGAGCCAGGTGTCGGCCCACTCTGCCAAATCCAGCGGAGTCTTGGGCTACTCTTCCTTTTCCATGTAGCTGCATCCTTGTAGTTTTGCCTTTGAACTTTACATCAAGACTCTATGCTGATCCTCTTACCATTTCCACCAGCACCATGCAGTCCTCCCACCCCCATCTGATGTCCCCCTGCCTCCACCCAGGCCCACATCCCTCTCCCTCCCAGCTCATGCAGTTGCATCTGCACCCTGTTTTCCCCCTGGTTTGCTCTCACAGCACTCTTCCCTTAGGACCACAGGCCCTGTTTTCTCTCTCTTTCTCTTTCTGAAGGGTCACTTCTTGGTCTTCCCCTTAGTTTTCCGCTCCCCTTGCTCCTGTCTCTGGGTGGTGTGAGCACAGAGTCCTTGTCTGATGTAAGCAGCTTTATTTGTCATAGCACCTACTATGCTTGCTTATGACTCATGGTGACCCTGTTGGACTGAGTTGAATTGCCCTTGTACATTTCCAAGATTGCAATTCTTCATTGGAGTAGAAGTCCTCGTCTTTCTCTTGTAGAGTGCTGGTGGTTTCGAACTGCTGCCTCTTGTGGTTAATGGCTGACCCAACATGCACTCACCATACCACCAGGTCTCCTTCTGTCCTGGCTAGGGATTGGACATTAGCAAAGTGACTTTTATTCTGTAGGAAAGGGCAGTAGGAGTGGGAGAGAGACAGACGCCAGGGAGACCCTAAAAGTACATTTTGGATGTACTGAAAAGGTGTGAAATTGTTCACTGCAGATTAGTAAGGAAGCACAAGGAAGTCTGTGTGGGCTTGCTTCCTGGGTAATTTCATACTGGTGGTCCTTCTCAGTGCGCAGGCTAGGAACTGGGTCCTGGCCCATCCCTGCCCCCTGGTAGCACCTAGTGGGGAGAAAGGTTAGTGGGGTTGGACAAGGTCTTTGGGTGGCTTCCTCACCCCATCATTATTCACAATTTGCTGAGTGTCCTACTGTCCTCTGCACTCAGGGAATCTGAAAGTCTTTGTTCTCTGCCCAAGGCCTTGCAGTAACTGAGCCAGACAAATGGCTCTGGCGCAGACCAGGCTCTCAGGAAAGGGAAAGTGCCCACCTCACCAAGGTATCAGCTTTCTCAAGGTTTCACTTTCCATGTGGCTTTCCATTTTTAGAGTCCCCTTGGAAGACGTGGAGACAGGTTTGAGGTGAGGGCAAGATTGGTGGTTGGGGGTGGGGGGTGGTCAGGACTGGCAAGGCAGAGTGAAAAATGTTGACTGTGTCAGGTTCTTGGGAACTGAGAGCCTTCCAGGAGGCATTCTGAAGGGGTGCAACGTATGACTGGTGACAGGGCGTTGTGGCAGGGCCAGAGCATGCTGAGACCCCCAGAAGATAAAGGCAGACACTGGGTGAATGAAAGCAGATGCAGGAGTCAGCGACCAGAAGCCAAGGACACGTTCAGTAATGGAAAGAGTCGAAAGGTCCCCTCCACCTGGCCATGCATGGCTTTATCCAGTTGCCTCCTTTGTGGATAAATATTCCTGCTCACCGGAGAACTCTGCTCCCTCTTGGAGGCTGGTTCTCTGCTTGCTCTACCAGAACTCTCAGTCTGCTTGGAGAAATTCTGTTGCACCCGGAACCATCCTAGAAGTTGTGGGTCCTGGCTGGCTCGATTTGGTCAGTCTTCTCAGCTCTGCCTCCCTTCCCTTATCCTCAGTGCTAGTCCTTCATGTGCATGCCTCACAACTGTGAGTGCACGGGATTCAAAGCGTTGATGGACACTTTCCATTCTCTTTTCCTTCAATTGCCCCACAAACGTTGGAAGCTCTATTGTGTCTGCTGCCCTTATTTGTTACATTCTTGGCTCTCCTCCTGGACAAGGACGGTGGACAAGACAAGGAGCACATCCTCTTCTTCACACAACCCTGACCATGGTTCCCTGCCCTTGAGGATGGTCCTTGGCGCCTGAATCTTCAAAGCATGAGAAGTTGAATCCCCCCCCCCCCCCAGGTCCTGGTTGTGGTTCAGTTCGGTATGATCTATAAGGCTTTTATAGGTTGGGTTTTTGGAAATAGATTTCCAAGCCTTTTTTTTCTGGTCTGTCTGAAGCTGGATACTCAGCTAAAATCTGTTCAGCAGCATAGCCCCACTGAAGGCATCCCCTGACAAATAAATGGGTGGTGGCTGAATAGCAGATACATTGGCTGAGATCTGATCCAAGGTCTTCTGTGTGGCACCCGTGACAGGTATGAAATAGCTATTAATTGAATCAGCAAAACCGGGGATGGACGCGATAAAGGAAGGCTTACATGTGCATGAGAGGAATAAGGTGTGTGTCATGGGGGTGAGGCCAGGAAAAGGCTCCATGAGGGAGACTGCTGAATTTGTTCTCTGATGATAACAGAACCGCTGGCCACAATACAACTGTCTGCTCTACTCTGAATGCTGATTCTGTGTCAGGCTCTAAGCTAAGGGCTTCACATCCTTGGACTACAAGGAAGTGCTCCCCCACTGCCACTCCCCCCAAAACTGGGGAAAAGCTCCATTAGGTGGATTTTTGTAATGTGCATTTTCCCCACTACATGAACATCTAGCAACTCACTCTCATTTAGTGTACCCAATGGTGTCGCCTGGAAATGTTCTCTCTGGTCACAGTGAACTTTTTATTGAAACTTATTTTTTTTGTGATGACCAATTTTAGAGAACAGCATTGCTCTGAAATTTGTTTCCTGCTTGGGGAGAAATGCTGCTGAAACTGTTGTGATGTTGAACACAGCTTACAAGGACAGCACTATGGCAAACCCTCAGTGTATGAATGATTTTCTTGTTTAAAAAAAGGTTGATTGATGACAGACCTCATTCTGGACATCCATCAACTTCCCAAATGCATGAAAATGTCAACTTATAATGCACTTGGAGATCATTCCACCAGGTCAGAGTGTTAATCAGGCTTTCTATTTAGAGGTTCTAAAAAGATCGCATAACCGTGTGTCACGAAAAAAGGCCTGATTTGCGGTAGATGAGGGACTGGCTTTGTCACCATGACAATACACCTACTCACATAGTCATTTCAGCGAGCGAGTTTTGGCAAAAAACAAAAGAACAACAAACCACCGCAGCTTGCCTCTCTTGCTCCACGTGCCTTACTCATCTGACCTTGCTCTGGGCAACTTCTTTTTATTTCCACAAATGAAGGGGGGAATGAAAGGACAGCAATGTGAGGAATTAGGAAAGGCGAAGAAAAGAATGAGGGAGGTGCTGCCAGTCACCCAAACAGATGAGTTTGAAAAATGTTTCCAATAATGGAATTACAGATTTGACAAATTTATTTATGTGTAATGGGGAGTATTTTGAAGGTGATAAGGTAGTTTTACCAAAAAAAAAATTACATACATAGCTTTGAGGAAAAGAACATTTTGGGGGTGGGTGGGTTACCCCCTTATACCTGCGATTCCACTGGGCAGATGACACCATTGAAGCCTAAGGGTGCAGGGCCATTTGTTCCCTGGTGCACCTGGGGCACCCTGACCTCCCCTATGGCTCCAGGCTGGAGCTCCTGTGTCACTCCTGTGCCTCGTTCCCTGCAACCATGCAAAAAGCAATCCCAGGATGGAAGCAGGAGAGGTTCCACTTGGGGTGGGAGGAGGAAATTTGGGTCTGTGGGGGAAGTTCTTAATAAGAGATGGAGGCTGCCCCCTCTGGGGACTCTTAGGAAGGGAGTTTTGAGCCAGCCTTTAGTGTGGAGTGGGTCTGTGGGGTCCTCGTGGGGCAGAGCAGGCCTCAGGATCCTCTGAGGGCTCCTCTTGGGCACTTTCTATTAAGACCATTAAGTTTTAATGGAAGGTGACAGTGCTTGACATTTGGGTAATTTAAACATCCGCTGACTGAATAGTAACTTTATATTGACAATCATACACATGAAGGCTGAAGTCATTTGATTTTAGCTGTGGACGTGGCTGGACAGGAGCTGGTGTTTCTGAGTCTGGTGTGCGGGGTGGGTTGTCCAGTCAGGTGGCCTCTGTTCAGGTGGAACATGAAGGAGTCCATGTGTTCAAGCCCACTAAAGAGAGACTCAGAGAGGGTGCATCTGGGGTGGATAGAGGGCCTGGGGGGCTTTCCTGTAGACAAAATCAGGTGACATGCAACCTTCTTGTGGTTGTGTCCAGGTACTCATTCTAGGACTCTTAGGAAATGCTTTTCATACATTTTCATACATTTCATTATCCCAAATCACTTGGTCAAGGCAATGCCATGAGGTAATAACCAAAGGTGTCTTCTCACCAAATCTGACCAGTCTTGAACTTTCAAGGCTGTGTCCTGGCAGGCCTTCTCTAACTTGGTGGTGGAATAGGAATGCCCTGGGATCTTCTCAAAGCCACTGGGGAGCTAGACCTCACACGATGCAGGCAAGACCATTTGCCAGCATGAGGCTGCTGGGTGAGGATGAGGATGGTAGTGCAGACAGGGGTGGTGGTACTGTTGTCTTCTGTGACTGGATCCTGGGCTAGGAGTAAGTCTACACATCCCTCAGATCTTGAGTCATTTAGAGGATGGAGCTCAGCTGGAAACAGATGGGAATCACCAAGGGGCTGACTCTCTCTCTGCCCAACAGTGTAGCTATTGTGTACAACAGTCAATATTAGCTAACAATGGGGGGGGTGTGGGGGGGCAGTCCTAGAGAAGAACATTGAGCCTGGGAAGATGCAAGGTCCAAGGAAAAGAGGAGGCCCCCCCCCAACATGCTGGATTGACAGGTAGCTTGGACCCCTCAATGGTGGTAGGGATGGCGCAGGGCCAGGCTGTGTTGTACTTAGGTTCATTACAGGGAGAAATGGATTGAACAACACCTGACAACAACTTTCGGCACCACAGCCACACACTAGTCACCTCCATATAGCAACTGACAGACAGAATTTATGCTAGACACTGAGGAAATGCCTGGCTTCTTTGCCTCTAATTACGAATCTTCTTGACTGAGCTGCCAGGAAACAGTGCTGCTAGCTCTGGCTAGGACTTCTCTGGCTTCTCCTTCTACACCCCACCGCCAATCTGGGTGTGCCCCTGGCCGCCCCCGCCCCTGCCTGGCTCTCCTCAGGAGCCCTTGCTCCCCAGCACCAGCCTGCAAAGCTCTCAGCTTCCCGTGCCCAGCTCCACATGTCCCAAACAAATTGTGTACCTCATCAAATTGTGCATTAACTTTTACAATGCAGAGAGACGCTGCTGATTTCCTAGGGGTCGCCCTGCCAAAATGTAACTAAAAGCAACGAAAAGCAAAGGAGAAGAAGAATAAACAGAGAGCAAAGGACAGCTCTTCATCCTGGTACAAGACTCAGGAGGTGTCCCCTCCCTTGCTGGTCCAACTCTGCCATGAAGGTGACCCCTTCCTTTCCATGTCCTGCCGTAGCTGATCCAGACTGAAGTCAGGATCCTGAGCCAGAGCTCGCCTGTGGCAGGTGTCCTTCCTTAGGCTGGAAGGGAGCTGTGTGTGAGAAACCTCAAGGGACTTCAAGAGACACCCCAGAGAGAAATGTGAGTAGGAGGCATTGGTTTTGTTGCAGGGACTCTGAGGACCAAGATAAACTTGGGATGTTTAGGGGTCGAGTTACTCTGCAGGGCAGAAGGGAAATGTAGACGCTGGGAAAAGGCTGAGAGTCCTGAGCCCCGTGCAAGAACACATACAGAACAACTCCTCTGCCGGCTGCTGATGGCAAGATGGCCACTGCACGATCCCGGTGCTCTCCTCCTCGCTAGCTCATCTCCTTTCCGCACCCTTCTGCATCCAGGGCATTGAAAGATGACACCGTGTCGCACCGTTGTCGTTCAGCCTTCTGAGCTTCAGTTTTCCTAGCTATGGATGTGGAATAGCAGCCCCTGACCTCATGGATTGAATGAGATGGCGTTCATAAACCGAAGCAGCACACTCTTCTTGTTTGTTGCTGGGGCGCCAGTTCTGGTTCCTGACCCATCTGAGCTGGCCAGCTCTCCTCCCTCTTCACTCGCTCCATGCAATGGAGTCTGTTGTGGTGGCCACTCCTCATTATGCCTGCCAGGCCAGGAGCTTGCTTACCACTATTTTGGACACTCTTTTGTTGTGGCCCATAGCGTTTTCTTAAGAAGGTCATCAGGCCTTCCTTGCCCATCTGTCTTAGTCTGGAAGGAAGTGCCATGGAAGCCGGCCTGCCACCGGGGGCCCACTGGTATTTGAAATGCCAACAGCACAGCTTTCTGCGTGGGTGCGCACGTGAGAGCAGGTCAACTTAGTCTGATAAATGACAGGCAGTTAGCGGAGACACAGGGGCACATGCTCAGGCCTAGCCCACATTGCCACTGACCCACATTGTCAGTAGGTGCTGCTGAGAGGGCTCTGACTCCTGGCCACCCTGAGCACACTGCCTGCTTCTCTGTCCCCCTCCCCGCAGGGGTCCTTGACCCTACTGTCTGGTCCATGATCAATGCATCTGCTCTGGGCCTTCCTTTCTTTTCTTTTCTTTTTTAATATAGATTTTATTGGGGGTTCATACATTTAACACATCATTTAAGACCTTTAATATATCGTTTGTGTTAAGCATATTTGTATACATGTTGCTACATCCATCGACATTATTTACTTGAACCCCTCCAGCATAAGCTCCTCTTTCCCCTAGTTCTTTATTTTTTTAATTCCAATTTCCC